>APFE030870190.1:79957-128558 GCA_000404065.3 Pinus taeda | reverse complement strand
CATGTTAAATCTTTTCAACACCTTTTGTATGTACTCATTCTGAGACAATGTTAATTTACGATTTTTCCTGTCTCTAGTTATCCTCATACCAAGGATTTGTTTTGCAGCTCCCAAATCCTTCATTGCAAATGAATTTGCCAATTTTCTTTTGAGCACATTTATTTCCTGCATGTTAGACCCTACAACATGCATGTCATCTACATACAATAACAATATATAGCTGCCATCATTTTTCCTTTTGAGATAAACACAATGATCAGAGTGACATCTAGCATAACCTTGTTCAGACATAAACCTGTCAAATTTTAGATACCACTGCCTAGGTGCCTATTTTAAGCCATACAAGCTCTTCTTCAACCTGCACACTAGTTTCTCCTTCCCTTTTACCTCATATCCTTGTGGCTGTTGCATATGTATCTCTTCCTCCAAATCCCCATGGAGAAAGGCTGTCTTTACGTCTAACTGCTCAAGATGCAAATCTTTAACTGCTACTAGACTTAAAATAGTTCTGATTGAAGTCATTTAACAATAGGAGAAAATATTTCATAAAAATAAATACCTTTCTTCTGTGAAAACCCCTTCACCACAAGTCTAGCTTTGTACCTCTGTTTTCCTCCATCTTCTTCCTTCAACTTGTAAACCAATTTATTCCGCAATGTTGTTTTACCTGCAGGCAACCTGACTAAGTCCCAAGTCTCGTTATGTGCTAAGGAGTCCATCTCTTCTTTCATGGCTTACTCCCACTTCTTCCTGGTTTCTACCTGCACTGCTTCTTCATAACATTCTAGTTCACCAAAATCAATCAACAATACATAATATAATGAAGGAGAGTATCGTTCAGGGGGTCTACTTATCTTGGTAGCTCTTCTAACACCACTTTCAGGGGTTTGAGGTGCTTGTTGCTATTGTGGTTGTTGTTCTAGTTGTTGATCATTATAATTTTCAGGCACCATTACTTTTCCTGTGATATCGTCAAAGCACTGTGTATTCTCTATTTTCTTTTTCTTGTTTCTTTTCCTGCAACTGATTCTTATACAAGACCTTGTCATTGAATATTACATCTCTGCTCCTAATGATTTTGTGATTTTCATAATCATATAAGCAATAACCAAAATCATTAACACCATATCCAATAAAGGTACATTTCTTTGATTTTGCCTCAAGCTTTGTTCTATTTTCTTTATTAATGTGGACAAAGGCTTCACAACCAAAAGTCTTTAAAAATGAGTAGTTTACCTTTTTACCTGTCCATGTCTCCTCTAGAATACCACTATCCAAGGAACTTGAAGGCCCTCTGTTTATTAGATAAACAAGAGTGTCTACAACATCTGCCCAAAATTGTAAAGACAATCTTGCATGCAATCTCATGCACCTTGCACGCTCCATGATTGTTCTGTTCATCCTTTTCTAACACACCATTTTCTTGTGGTGTTCCTGGAACTGTCTTCTCTCTACGAATTCCATTCTCTGAACAATACCTATCAAACTCTTTGTTGCAATATTCACCTCCATTATCTGATTTGAGACACTTCAACCTTTTTCCTGTCTCATTTTGAACCAAAGCTTTCCATTTCTTGAAAATATCAAATAAATCAGATTTATTTCGAATACTATAAATCCAGGTTTTTCTGGTTGCATCATCAATAAAAGTAACATAATAAGGAGATCCACCAAGAGATGATACTTGAGCAGGTCCCCATACATCTGTATGCACAAGCTCTAATTTTTCGCTCTTCTTTTCTTTCCCAATTCTAAGGAATCTGACTCTCTTTTGTTTTCCATAAACACAATTCTCACAGAATTTTAAATCAACATGCTTCAAACCTGGCAACAAATCTCTTGAGTGAAGAATCTACATCCCCTTCTCACTCATGTGCTCGAGCCTATGATGCCACAATGCCATATTTTCTCCTGTAGAGGTTAAATCATTAACAAAATTAGAAATACCATTGCATAAATACAATGTACCAACCTTTCCTCCTTTCATTATTACCAAGGATCCTTTAGTGACCTTCCAGGTTTTATCTATGAAAGTAGTTATGCAACCTTCACCTCCCAACTGCCCTGTTGAAATCATATTTTTCTTCAGATTTGGAACATGCCTTACCTCCTTCAATAGCCATCGATTTCCATTATGTTTTTTTATGAAAATTGTACCCATTCCAATGATTTTACAGGGCTTATCATCACCCAATCGAACTTGCCCAAAATCTCCTTGAACATAACCATGAAAATGTTTCTTATTAGGCATGGCATGGAATGAGGCCCCTGAATCTATCACCTAGGCATCAATAATATTTTCTAATGAAATAATCAAAGCATCTTGCAACACATCACCTGTTACATTAGCTTCATGATTAGTTTCTTGCTGTGTGTCTCCTTCTTTTCCCTTTCGAGACTTGCAATATTTCTTCAGGTGTTCTTTCTTTCTGCATTTCTAGCACACTATCCCTGATTTGGACATGGATTTGCCTTTTCTTGACTTACTGCGATATCCTGGGCTCTTTCCTCTTTCCATTTTTCTTCCCCTGGTCTGTGCAATCAAAGCATTACCTGATGTCTCAATGAAGCTTTTCCATCACATTTCCTTGCTAAGGATTGCATCGACAACATCATCAAACTTTAAAGTACTAAATCCAGAGATAGAGTTACTAATGGCCATAACTAAATCATTCTAACTTTTTGGCAATGAGCATAGAAATAACAGAGCCCTAACTTCATCATCAAAAGTTACCCCTATAGAACTTAACTGACTAGTAACTGTATTAGATTCATTTAAATGATCAACAACAGATCCACCTTCTGACATCTTCATATTAAATAAACGATTCATAAGAAATACCTTATATGAGGCAGAGGGTTTCTCATATAGTTTGGCTAATGCTGACATTAAACCCTCTGTTGTCATTTCCTTTGAAATATTAAACACTACTGATGCTGCTAGGCACAACCGTATTGTTCCAAGTGCTTTTCTGTTGAGAATATCCCATTCTGTGTCTGTCATACTCGTCGGCTTCTTTGTCTTTCCGCTCAATGGTAGGTACAGATCTCTCTGATATAGATAATCTTCCATCTACATCTTCCACAGCTGGTAGTTTTGGCCATTGAATTTTTCGACCCTAAACCTACCATCTTTCACCATTGCTCCCACTCAAACCAGGAACCCTTCTCTCCTGTGATTTTATCAACCAAATAGACCTTCAGCTCTGATACCAGTTGTTAGAAAATTATATATTACAGAGCAATGGAACACATAAAATATTGCAAAAATATAAACACAGAAAACGCATAAAACAAGAGAGACATAGATATACGTGGTTCACCTAGTTTGGGCTACGTCCACAGAAAAACAACCAGTCCTTCCTTTTATATTATCCAACAAACTAAAGAGATACAACCTACAATAGATATTCTATAACATCCTCTTTGCTCTCAATCTCCTCTCTCTTCCTCACTCAGAATACAAATCTACATAAACGTAATACAATTCCCTCATATATAGCGAGGGGTTGCCTTCTAGGGCAAAAAACCATAAATTAAACATAACTTCTACCGTCAGATCATCCGCCTAGTGAACGACCCAGGTTGACTATGAAATTACAACATTTTACAAGGCAATTTTACATCTATTCTTAGCTTTGGAGGCATTGCCCGGAACCCTCGTCGGGGGACTATTAGCCCCCGGACCCCCACAGGGGGGACAAGTCCCCCCCCCCCCCCCGCGTGGAGGGGTGTATAGTCTTCCTGGGGTATACACCCAGATGAAACCTTTGAATATAGAAGATAATTAGACTCCACACCCAACAGTTCACCTATCGGATTGCTCCAGAGCTCCCACCAATGTTGTTATTTGATCCTTGCCTGGTCATTTAGGTAAATTGCAAGCCTTCTACTTGTAAATTTTGTGCTAATGCTCAAAATGAATAATCCAACCCCAAAAACTCCCAAATCATGAGAATCCAAACCCTTGTTGAACATTGAGCTACTCATGGATAGAGAGTCACAAATCTTCGACCCAATATGCCCCTACCACCTGTCGAACCTCCAGTTCAACATGTATGACTGCTATGTCGAGGGAGAGGACCACTTAAAAGTAGTGGAATCAAGGTTATATTACCAAATCACGCCATCTGTCTATCACTTTCCAAAGTTCATTTTATGGCTTCCCTCTTCTTATATCGAGGAGAAAAAATGTTTTATATCATCCACTAGAGTAAAAATCCCAGAGATAAATTCAGAGCTTATTCAAAAGGCTTTGGTATACCTATTTTCTCTTGAACCAACAAAATTGATTTATACAACCCTATTTTATAACTATAGTGCCCTCCTAGCTAGGGAACAACGGGCCTTCTTACAGATGATTCTAGTCACAGGCCACCAATCCTTACCTGTTGCTGATATGTTTCTAGTACCCACCTTTACTGAGGTTGTGCAACCTATTCTTAATGTAATTTACCAGTTGTTTAGGGAGGATGATGGAAATATTGTCACCAAATCCACCATAGGGTTTTTGAGAATGATGATGCAACCAGATCAATTTCGATATACCTTCTTGCCTAGCTGAATCCATCAAATTTCAGCTACATCATTTTTCTATCAGTTCATGTTATGCAACCAACTCCAAAAATAGAAGAATATATAGATCAACAACTTCAAAATTAGCCTCTTCGAGGGGAAACCTCATTTACATTACACAAATGAACAATTATTGGATGATTCAAACGACAAAAGCTCCTTTCTATATATAAGAGTCTAATGGGTCACAAAATAATCAATGCCAACATAAAAATAATAATGTAAGAGCACAATAATAACAATAGTGGGCTTCTATGGGGCACAATAATAACAATATGGGGACTACATGGGCACAACAATAACAGTAAAGGGGCTACACTGACAAGTACAAGGAGGGAATACACTAGTATTATAGGGACCTAACACTTCATTTTTCATATATTACTCCATAATTTTTTATTTTTTCCTATATACCCATGTATATGAATTTGAATATCTAGGTCTTAGCCTCATGGACTCACACAAACAACGAAACTCTGTTTTTGATTGGTATGTTAGTGTCAGGCAAAAACCCAATAATGAGGGCTATTTTCAATTTATATCCACTTATATGGCTACTTCATACAAAATCATCTACAATGTCTCCCCCAAGGATTCTACCTTAGCAGAAGGAAATCCTCTAGATTAGTAAGGACACCAGGGTGGGTGATTGGTACCTGTTTGAGGAATACACTAAAATTCAGGTTTATGGGTGTGAGCTCCCTCCCTACCTTTTACCTGTTTTTATGCCAATGAGAATATTTGCCTTGGAATTCATTATACAAATCCTACATGTGGATTAGATCCACTTTGTTTCTACTAAGAAAGGCTATCTGTTCAAGTTGGGTAAGCCAACAGGTCTTGTTGCGGTCTATCTGACACACCTAAGTGTTAGTTTTTGTAGCATCAGATGTGTTATAGCCTTGGAATTTTTTGGAGATGCTAGAATACATGAGATCTCCAAAACCCAGAAATCGTTTTTGGAAATTCCTCCTAGAAATGACATAATTAGATTAGTAACCAATTTTTAAATATTTCCTAAGTCTAAACCTATGGAATATGGTTAATTAATCAGTACTAATTAAGTCAAGGCGTGAATCATCTAGAAACTCACACAGATCAATCCAGAGATGATCCTAGCCATTGATTAAGTTTTAATGTTGTCTGTTGGTGCTCTGACAGAGGATTATAAGAGGGGGTCAATGTGGTGATGGAGAAGACACTTGAGAAGTTCAATTTCTTGGTAGATCGATTTCTAGAGTAGAAGTAGTCAATTGTTGGAGGGAGAGCCAGAGATTGAAGTAGTGTGAGAGCGGAAAAGACAGTGAATCCAGGGAAGTATTCCATGTCTGGTGAGTGCATTTGCAGAGAGGCTGATGCTGGGGCAGTGTAGTAGCCTCTAGAGGAAGTTTCAATCATGCTGGGGAAAGCCGAGTTTCAGTTTTAGAAATTGAACAAAGGTTTCGAAGGCTAGGAGAGACATTTTCCTGGAAAATAATAGACTAGATGGATTGAGGAGAGGTTGATTTAGACTGAGTGCAGAAGGGACTGTGCTAGGGTGATGCAATAGCTGCACGAAGGAATTTTGGATGGCTCACTTGGAGCTGCAGCCAGAGCCTAGATTTTCTTGTGGGGTTAGGAAAATTCCTCACTAGATTTTTGCCAGTATTTTCTCTGCAATATTTCTAGTATTCAACATCCAGACTGTACTCAAATTATTTCACTGCTGCTTAATAACAAAACCTCATTTGCTACACTAGTTTTCCCAAGTTGGGTTTTTTCTGGGGAATTTTGTCCAAAAATAAATGTGTTATTTTATGTGTTTGTGTTAGAATTTCTTCCAACATTTATTCTTCTGCAGTTTTATTTGTGTAGGTTTTAGTGTGATTTATTTAGTATTTTCCGTAGCAAACAAAAAATAAATTGTTAAATTAAACTAACAATTAGGTGAATAATTTCCAGTTAGTGCAATAGGATTCCAGTGTTAGAATATTCACATGGTATCGGAGCAAAGTTGATCATCCAGAGAGCTCAGAGGAAAAAAGAGAAGGAATTTCACTGCTCATTGTGGGCAGCGGGCCAAAATTACCAAGGGCAGCACAGTCGCTCTGCCAGGAGGCCAAATTACTTGTGGAGGTTCGGTTTTTTTGGGTGAGGGGCAGAAAATTCAATCTTTCTAGATCGAGTGATTCTAGAGGCAGAGGGAGAAACTAAGATTTTTTGTTGGACAGATCTCTAGCTAGACGTAGTGGTTTTTGCAGTAGTTCATTAGAGCGGAGCTAGTGTCGGGTGGAAGGAAGAAGAGAACACATATAGGGAAAATTTTCTTCAGGGAACTTCTAGCCTCAAGAAGTTCGATTTTTCCTTGCAAATCAATAACTATTATGCACAGATCTTCTCACTCCAGAAAGGAGTGTGAATAACATATTAACAGAAGGAAATAGGAGATTTTCGACATTTTGTTGAGATGGACACAGTTGGGCTAAGAGATCAGTATAGGTTGGATGGATCCTCCAACTATGTCATCTAGAAGGCTAGGATGTCCTTCCTATTGGATGAATATGGTCTGAAGCTCTATATAGACAACATTGTGGCAGTTCCCTAGGATGTGGATCAATGGAAGGAATATAGGAAGGAAATGGAAAATGTGAAGCGGTTGATCCTGGATGGAGTTTGGGACCATATAGTCTCACACATAGCTGGCAAGGATACTGCCAAAGAGATGTGATATTTCTCTCACCATGTTATACCATGGCACTTCTAAGCAATGAAAGATGTACTTAGAGGAAAAGTTGAGATGCATCAGGATGCAGAAATGGGAAGGCATAAATCCCTTGCTGACCAGGATCAAAGAGGCCCGAGACCACTTGTTAGCTGTGGGGGCAGCACCTCAACCCACAAAGCTTGTGAGATTGGCACTCAACAGTGTCTCTGAGGAATAGAAAGTATTTGTCCAAAGAATATTAGGTAGAGACAAGATAACATATTGGGACGGGATGTGGGTTGAATTTTAGTAGGAGGAATTGAGGCAAGCTCTTCTAAAGAGCTCCATCAGTGGAAGCAACAACAGACATAAGTAGGTAAAGGAGGAGGATAATGTGGCCCTCACATCAAAGGGTCCCAGTTAGGGACAAGGGGAGTAATGAAAGAAGAAGAAGGACCCGTCGAAGGTCAAGTACTTCAGGTGTGGGGAAATCAAACACTATAGTACCCAATGTCCTCTAAAAAAGAAGGAAAAAGAGGAGAAGTAGGACCAAGCTGCAACACATATAAAGATCGATAGGATATCCTCAAGGTTGGAGGAAGACTTCGCTATGATCTCTGACATGCCTCTAGGAGTGAGGTGGGGTGATTTGGAGTTGTAGCCCCAAAGCACTATAGATGGGCTAGATCCTTGAGGAGTCCACCTCATGGATCAATACCTTGCTACAGGGGCCCACAATTTTTATTAGCAGGATGGATTAGTGACAGTTGATGCAGTCAGATGCTAGAGTGACAGTTTCAGAGGCTAGTAGCAGTCAAATTCTATGGAGCACAGTGTAGAGTTGGTAGTAATGCAGTTGGCACAGTGCAGAGTCAGAAATAAAGCAGATTATTCAGTGATGGTGTAGATACTAGCAACATTCGGAGACTCAGGTGATAGATGGATTATACTGATCATAGTTGATTCAATATTTTGGATGCTTTTTAGTTGCATATGTTGTAGTTGCAACAACAAAAGATGAGATGGAATTGCAGTGCAGATGCATTGTTGGTAGTAGTGTCAGTAGCAACACATATGCATCATATATCATAGTTGCACATTGGTTGGTGGGCAGCAACATCTAGACATCAGCAGAGTGACAGGAGATTTTGCAGAGACATGGTGCTATTATAGCGTGTGCAATATTCCTAGAACACATTCCTCGCTAAGAGGGAGTGTTAGTTTTTTTAGCATCATGTGTGTTCTAACCTTGAAAATTTGTGGAGAGGTTAGAATACATGAGATCTCCGGAACCCATAAATTGTTTATGGAAATTCTGCCTAGAAATGACTTAATTAGATTATTAACCATATTTTAAATATTTCCTAAGTCTAAACTTAGGGAATATGATTAATCAATATTAATTAATTCAAAGTGTGAATCATCTAGAAACTCACACGGATCGATCCAAAGATGATCCTAGCCATTGATTAAGTTTTAATTTTAGTCATTGCTGCTTTAACAGAGGATTATAAGAGGGGGTCGATGTGGTGATGGAGAAGACACTTGAGCAGTTTGATTTCTTGACAAATCGATTTCCTGAGTAGCAACATTCAGTAGTCGGAGAGAGAGAGCCAGAGATCGAAGTAATGAGAGAGGGGAAGAGACAGTGAATGTAGAGGAAGTATTCTAGATCCGGTAAGTGCATTTGTGTTATAGACATATTTGGGCACTGCAACCCCAATCACATATTTCCATAAACTCAGGGCTTCTAAGCCCCTAAAAGTGTTGTTTCATACCCTAAAGGAACAAGGTCAGTTGATTACATCATTTCCTAGAAGTTCTCCCTGGAAGACTGCTCACAACTGGTCAAAATTGGACCATACAGACTGCTCCATGCTGAGGGTGTGATGCATCTCGCCTGTTACACATAGAGGGTGCAATGCATACTGAAAATCCCTTCTGTAGGGTGTGCAGCAGACAAATGGCAGAGGCAGTTTTCTAGGTGGAAACTCAGAGAATCTTCTAGAAACTAGTCATTTGACACTTGCCTCTCTAAATTCGCCCAGGGATGCGTAAGAGATCATGAAATCTCCAAGTGGAACCGAGAACTATCAGAGAAATGACACTAATCAAAACCCCAGAAGCTGACTCACCCCCCTACAAATATCTATATATGGATCCCTCATCTTAGAGATCCAAAGGCTGGAATTTTGTATTTTGTAAGGAAGTGTTGTTGGTTTCTCTGTGAAACATCATACTGTTGGGTGATCTAGCTTTTCATGAGGTGAAGAGGGCTTTCATGCTGGGAGGACGGCATTGGGTCAGACCACTGGGTTGTAATCCTCTCTTTTACTACTTTTATCAATAAAGCTATTTGAGTTTTCCTCCATATTCTTGTATATCTCTGAATCTTGTATTGGTGTATGCATTTGTATGGTCAATATATATTTGATCCTATATTGTTTATGGTTATAGAACTCTATGCTTTGATGGTATTATGCTGCTTTGACTCTACAAGTGTTGTTTGAAGCGGGACAAGTGAGGAAAGACTGGCGAAGCTCTGTCAAAGGAGGGATGAAACAAGCAAGGAGCTAAGCGAAAGACTAAAGTAGTTTTCAAGTTGAAATTGAAAGTGTCGTCTTACTCTTCCTTTCATTTTTGAACAAGAAATTGCTAAAGTGTCGCTTTGAGGAAAGATAGTTCAGATTTGTACTTAGTTTTCTTTCTGTCATTTTCACATTAAGGAAACTGAAAACAAATACATGCATGTGCATTTGCATTTAGATTGCATGCGGAAATTGATTTAGGACAATGCATCTTGGTGTGTGCTCTCTGCTCTATTTTGAAAGGAATTTACTTCTCTTTCCTTAGTAGGTAGGATCTTCATTGCAAAAAGAAAAGTAAACGACTGTTTATCATCTTAGATTGCATATTTAGGAATTGTATATCTACATCACGTGGTGAACCCTAAAGGCAAACTTCTTAAGAAAGATCAATTGTAAAATAAACTTCAATGAACATAAAAACGCTTTGGAACCTAACGCACAAGATCTAGAAGTCTAGGCTAGAGATGTATTCTAGCGTCGTAAAGCCTGGTAACTATCATTTTCATCGTAGGTTGGGTGATTCCTCCTCCTTTATACGACAAGTGCTAGTACATACTTGTGCTCCAACGTACTATCGAGCGTATATTGGGAGACCACAATAGGCTATATCCTTTATCCTTAGGAAGCCGTGTCTGCCACCCTATCGATCGCAATGCACTGAACACAACATTCGGGAAGATTGACTGCCGTACGTAAAAAGTATTCTGCAGTTTTGCGATTGGTTCAGTAATCCCTCTGTGTACATTTCCAGAGTGGTCACTTTCGTTCCTTTTCAGACTCCTTAAAAGAAAAGGTCCATCTAAGCACTTCTCACTTCAAGCTCATTAAAAATCGAAGGTGACTAGAGTCATCTTTAGATTTTTCTCGACTCTTTAAAATTGAAAAAGTAAGTTGTGTTAAAGCGTCATAAAATTTATTTTAATCAGAATAACATCACTATTCCCACGTTGGTTTTAGGTTGAGAAAATGGAGTCCACCAATCAAGGATTTCCCCTTGGGGGGAATCCTAGTCCCTTCTCCTCTTGGGGAGATGTCGGTGCACCTCATATGGCTACATTGTCCCTTCCAGGACATACAATTGGCTTGCCAGTATGGCTTTTCTCGACCTCTGTCATTCAAAACACCATGATTCTTGAGCAATCAAATCAACAAATAGATGATACTAGAGTTACCCCCCAACCTTCTACTTCATTTGTTTCTCCCTCTCCTTCTTCCTCTTCACTTGGTAAAGCTAGTAAAACTAATAACCAAGTAACTGAGAAGAAGAAGAAAGGGAAGGAGAAGAAGAAGAGGAAGCCAACGGCGAAAGGGGGCAACCATGCATCGTCTGGCAAAAATCCACACACTGCACCATCGAAAACTAAACCTCCATGTGTCATTTGCAAAGGAGACCACTATGATCGAGATTATCCTTGCATCCCACAGATCTTAAGGGACTGGTCTCCCCGCTTACACAATCCGGTGTCCTCAACCTTTGACGATCATGTTGAGAGTACACCGTCAACTAGTGAAAACAAAGTCAATGGACAAAAAGGAAGATCTAAATTTCCTTGTAGACTGTGTGAAGGCGATCATGCCCTCCACTATTGTCCCTTCCTGGACGAAGCTAAAAGAGTCTTAGATAACCATCCTGCTTCACCGCTAAAGCTTCCTCCTGGATATAAGAAATTCTTGCCAAGTCCATCACTGGTTGAAAATCCAACTGACACACCTTTGTTGTCAGTTGAAGCACTTATCATTGAAGATAAACCCTCTGAGTCCACACCAGACCAAAGTCAACAGGTCGAGATGGTAGTTGACCCAGTCTTGTCTTCAGAAGGTCCACCTTCAGATGATACAGTCACCAAAGAGAATGAGAACAACACCATTCAAATTCTTTTTGTTAACATAGAATCCAATGAACATGGGGGCAATCTACCCGTTCCTTTACCGCAGGAAGTAAGTTCATCAGAGATTCATCTGGCTGTCTATTCGATCCCTCCTCCAAGCAATCTAGTCATTTCCTTCTATTGGAATCTACTAGGGAGACCCCACCTACCATCTAATGTACCATTCCAAATCATAGTACAAGCTTATAGAATGATCATGGCTGGTACTATCATAGATGAAGGGGCTTCTGTGAGTATCCTTTCCTCAACTGCTTGGAAAGCGCTTGTCTTTCCATCGCTTTTGCTTGAGATTCGAAATCTATCAGGCTTCAACAAAGGAACCAGTCAATTGTTAGGGATCCTTCCAAATTTTCCTATAACTTTGAGAAGGAAAACCGTTTATCTGAATGTGATGGTAGTCCAAGGGCCATTAGATTACAATATACTCCTTGGACATGACTACGTTTACAACATAGGAGCTATTGTTTCCTCACTCTTTAGAGTGATGTGTTTCCCGTATGAAGGCAGAATGGTCCAGCTCGTTGATTAGCTTTGATTTCCTGGTTCGAACACGGCTAATAGTCAAATACCATCCTTAACTGGTCCTTTTGCACAAGGAATGTCTCATCAACCTCTAGTCCATCCACCTGATGAGCACGAGTGATTCGGTGAATGTGACTAAACCCAGGGGGCATGCACCCTGGTCTGCTTCAGCAGGAAAACCTCAGATATAAGGTAGGTTTTTGCATCAGATATATGACTAGTCTGACACACCCGTCCGTTTAGGAAAATGGGATTAGACTACAAAAGGATTCCTTCGTCAAACCTTATGTGAGTGGAAGCCCCACTATTCACCTTTGTCTATTTTGATGGATAGAGCCAAGGAAGTGTTTTGTCTGCAAATGCGGATGGAACAATCTTGCTAATGCGAGAACTTCCATATGGTAAACTGTAAACTCTACTTTTATTTATATCTGGGGGCATGCAAACCTTTTGCATGCAAGTGAAAAGTGACCTTTTATTTTCGTAGTTTATAGGCTCTCAACCCTTTAACCTCATAGGTTGGTCGTTCCTAGCTTGCATACAAAAGGCTCCGGAGAAACGTTGCGCATGGAGCAAGCTCCCTAAAAAATGAACCTACTGACGAGAGATATCCTTATTATACGACTGGCACGAGCAATGTTTCCGCAAAGTTCAAGCTCGTTAAAAAATAAACCTAGTTATGAGCATATGTTCCCCCAGAGTTCAAGCTCATTAAAAAATAAACCTACTGTCAGTAAATAACCTTTATGATCACATTACTATCAGCTTTTAAGCCTTGGTCGTGTTCTTACCATCACCTCCACTTTTTAGCTGATCATCCGCCTCCATTTGATTGTTTACCCTTTTGAGGAACAGCTGTGACGAGTGATTCTGATTATGTTAGCCACCTTCTTTACACTGCCATGATTGAAAAGTTCCAAACCTTACCTGGAACCAGTTGCTACCCAAAATATCACTCGTTCCTCAAAGACGAGTCTCTTTTAAGATCTTTTTAGAATCATAAAATATAAAAAGATTGTCGAGCAATTGGCCTCTCCATCTCATTAAAGTGATTGGAAGTGCCATCCCTCCTCTAGATTTTAATATTTTTGGACCTGAGAGATCATTACACAAAAAGATCAAGTGCTTGTCTTTTTCGGACTTAAGAGATTATACTACGAAAAAGGATTACTTGAGTTTCCTTTCCATCACTTTAGACTCTCTAAAACTGAAAAGGACCAAGTTATCTTTGTTGTTAAACTTGTTAAAAACAATAGCGACAAACTTGTCCATTACAGACAAGAGCGAGTTTCACTGTTGCTAGGCTCGATAAAACATAACGATAGGTTTTCCCGAAGGGAAAATTATAGAACAAGCATATGTTATCGTCCTCAAGCTTGAAAAAAATAAAGAGGTATTGGTTAGAAATGACTGGGGAAAATTGGGAAGAAAACTTGAAGAACTTTATTGGTAGCAGGTCGCTCTTGAACATGACACTTTCACTCCATCACCATGATTGAGTCGAGTTAGGTTATTCCGTTCACTGGTCATATCACCATTGGTCCTCTGCACCATCCATTTTTGGGGTTAACGCTAACAATCCATTTTAGTTTCACCGATATGTTCAAGAGAAGTCGCTCAGAGAATTCACCTACCCAGCTTACGTCTCATCCACTGCAACACCTTCATGCTCCATTCTTTCATGACCGCCACCCTGAACCTTGTATCATCATATCGTTTTCACCTCCACAAAATCATTTGCTCTCTTCTGTGTTGTAGATGTGGGATTCATTAAGGCCCTCCTACAACGGGTCACTTCTTTTCGACATCAACTCATTATCCAAGATGTCAACTTAGGAACAACCCTTTCAGTACTTTGAAGCTTGCATGCCTCAATGGCATGTTTCTCACTTCCGGCGACAGGTTTACATCAATGGCCTTCGACGGAAAGATTTTGCGTGGTGTTCGACATTGACTCATGTATTCACACCACGTGAATTGTACTGCAGTACCTTGAGGGTCATCATCATTATCCGTGATTCCTCTCACGCTTGTTAACAACTTACATCATTGGCTGGTAATCAGGCGATGTCTTTCCATGTTCGACATCAGAACATCCTTTCACATGGATCAACTTATACTTCGGGCGAAGATTGAACGAGTTTGAAGGCCCTGGATCTAGTTTCACCCATTCAGGCTACGATATATTTAGGAAAATAAAGACATAAAATTTACATCATAGCTGCACAGATAATCATCCAAGCTAAGGGATGATGGCTCTACCAGAATCATCAGTTTTCCACACAGACGGTTGTCTGTCCTATGAAAATGAAAATGAGTTTATAAAGTTGAGCATGTGAATGCCCACCTCAGCTAGATCATGAAAATAATGTATTGTATTGTATCTTATTACAGGTCACCTTCCAGTTCGAAAAACCTCGGATCCTCATGATAAAGCATTTCACCCGACATCAGAAGATTTACGACCTCATGCTTTAGGGGGAAACTGTTATAGACATATTTGGGCATTGCAACCCCAATCACATATGTCCATAAACCCATGGATTCTAAGCCCCTAAAGGTGTTGTTTCATACCCTAAAGGAACAAGGTCAGTTGATTACATCATTTCCCAGAAGTTCTCCCTGAAAAACTCCTCAGAACTGATCAAAATTGGACCATACAGACTGATCCATGCTGAGGGTGCGATGCATCTCACTTGTCACACATAGAGGGTACGATGCATATTGAAAATCACTTCTGTAGGGGGTGATGAGTGAGAGCAGACAAATGGCAGAGGCAGTTTGTTGGGTGGAAACTCAGAGAATCTTCTAGAAACTGCTCATTCGACACTTGCCTCTCTGAATTCGCCCAGGGATGAGTAAGATATCATGAAATATCCAAGTGGAACCGATAACTATCAGAGAAATGACACTAATCAAAATCCCAGAAGCTGACTCACCCCCCTGCAAATATCTATATATGGATCCCTCATCTTAGAGATCCAAAGGTTGGAATTTTGTATTTTGTAAGGAAGTGTCGTTGGTTTCTCTATGAAACATCATAGTGTTGGGTGATCTAGGTTTTCATGAGGTGAAGAGGGATTTCATGCCGGGAGGATGGCACTGGGTCAGACCACTGGGTTGTAATCCTCTCTTTTACTACTTTTGTCAATAAAGCTATTTGAGTTTTCCTCCATATTCTTGTATATCTCTGAATCTTGTATTGGTGTATGCATTTGTATGGTCAATATATATTTGATCCTCTATTGTTTATGGTTATAGATCTCTATGCTTTGATGGTATTATGTTGCTTTGACTCTACAGGTGTTGTTTGAAGCGGGACAAGTGAGGAAAGATTTGCGAAGCTCTGTCAAAGGAGGGATGAAACAAGCAAGGAGCTAAGCGAAAGACTAAGGTTGGTACTCTTTGCTTCTCTCTCATCTATCTCTCATAAAGGAAGACACAAGTGACTTTAGCTTGTTTGTTTCTAAGATAGCTACCCGTCTTAGTGGGACTAGCAACTCTGAATGGAAACTAGTTTTCCCGGTAACAATTTGCAGAGAGGCAAAAGAGCCACAGAGAGGTTAACGTTGGGGCAGTGCAGTAGCCTCTAGAGGGAGTTTCTATTATGCTAGGAAAGGTCGAGTTCTAGTGCAAGAAACTGGACAGAGGTTCCATAGACCATGAGAGACATTTTCCCAGACAAAAGCAAACTAGAAGCCTTGAGGAGAGGTTGGTTCAGATTGAGTGCATAAGGGACTGCGCTAGGGTGATGCAGTAACTGTGTAGAGGCAGTTTGAATGACTCACTTGGAGCTGCAGTCATAGCCCAGATTTTCCTGTGGTGTGAGGAAAATTCCTCGCTAGATTTTTGCCAGTATTTTCTTTGCAAGATTGCTAGTATTCAACATCCAGATTGTACTTAGATTATTTCACTATTGCTTAATAATAAAATCCTCATTTGCTGCATTGGTCTTCCCAAGTTGGGTTTTTCTGGAGAGTTTTGTCTAAAAATAATTGTTTTATTTTTATGTGTGTGTGCTAGCATTTCTTCCATCATTTGTTCTTCCACAATTTTATATGTGTAGGTTGCAGTTTCATTTATTAAGTATTTTCCGTAGCAAACAATTGTTAAATTAAATTAACAATTAGGAGAATAATTTCCAGTTGCTGCAAAAGGATTCTGGTATTGGAATTTTGACACTAAGTTAGTGAGAAAATCCCTTAACACCACTAAGTGTGGTTGGTGGAAAATCATCAATATGGGAATGTCACCTATTCCCAATTCTCCCCGTTTAAGCTCTCTCTTAGGTCAGCTAAGGTGGGTGGTCCCTAAATGAAAAACTAAATTAGAAAGTTGCTAGGAGATGTTAAATTAGGATTACTTTTAAGACTATGAGAAAATATAAAATGAACTTCAATAAGCATTAACACATGAAATAATGATAATAAGCTCACATAAAACTAGTGCCTTCAAATATTGCTTTAAGAATAACTAATACTTGCTCAAAATAAAATGAAGTGTTTCAAATTAAAACATAAGCAATCATTTCAATCAAACAAAATATTTTAGTAAGACATGATATCAGTGCAAGATATAAAATATGCTTTCAAGAAATTATTTTTAAAATATATGATCATTCACAAATTCAAAGCATGCAAGGAAGAAAATATGGAAATGTCTTGCAAAAGGAAACAAGTTAGAACTTTACTTGAAAAATAAATGAGACTATACTTGCCCAAATTAAGTATTCAATTCAAAACATATTCATCAATAACAAGTACATGGATAATTTGCAAGTAAAATGGTAAAGTGTATTAGCATGAAATGAACCTAAACTAAAATTTGATGCAATTATCTTGGTTACTTTTAATCTAAATGTCTAGTCTAGATGTGACCTTTCTTCTGACTATTTTGAAACAAGTCTCTAATGTAAGTTGTGGAAGGGGCCCAAGAGAAAGACAACAACAACTATATTAATGATACCTTCCTTGGATTACCCAACACACCCGATGCCTCCAGTGCTACAGAGACTGTGTCTCTGACGACTGCAAGGTCATTGTGTTAACCACATAAGAGGGTCTATGTCCCTAAAGTTGATGAAAGAAAGAGGTCCCTAAGCAATGTCTTTCAACCAAGCTTATGCTTGGAGGTAAATTAAGTTAATATGCAACTATACTAAAATTCCTAATATGGTATGCAAGTAAGTTTTCCAAATAGAGATTTGCAATGCATTCAATGTAATGGAAATAATGCTCAAAGCAAATTTCAAATATAACTCAATTGGAAAAGGAAATTATCTTCAACATGAATTAAGTAGGATTACTAAATGCTTTGCTTCAAGTTAATGGCAACGTGCTAAAAAAAAAAGAAGATAACTTGGATAGTAGCTCAAGATAATACAAGAGACATAAGCTTCATGAACATATAAGATTGTAAGTTGCTCAAAATAATTATTTTGACAAATGATAAGCCAATAACCAACTAAAATAATGGAGCTTTCAATTTATATGCTTGCAAAATGAGAAAATAAATGAGCATGTAAACAATGAGCCTATTGTGAGGCCAACATGAAGCAAATTGTTAGAGTAACTAAATCAACTTTTCTACTTGAAATGAGATGTCTTGCATAAAATAAATTGCTTCCAAAAGTAAGATTTATAATTGTACTTGAAAGCTAAACTTGAAATGACAAAGCATGAAAATAAGTAGCAAAAGAAAATTCATAAAATTAGCTTGTGAAGGCAAGGTTGTGTAAATTTTAAGGCATGAAAGATGAAAACTAAGAAAACAAGTGCAAGAACAAACCACCCACATGTGCCTCTTTTTGAAAAAGGAGAAAGTGATGCCTTGGGTGAAACCCCAAGCTCCCACAAGAGAAACTAAGATTTTATTGGAAGTTACAAGATAAGGAACCTTCCAAGAGGTATCAAGTAAAACTTCAAGAGAGATATTTACAATGCATGAAGCTTATCAAGCTTTACATCCCCTTATTGAAATTCAAAATCAGAAAATGAGAAAAGTACAATGAGAAATCTCTCAAGATTGAAGAAATTGTGTCCCTTGATGTATCAAACTTTTACCTCCAAAGGTGAAAGAAATGTTGCACAAGACAAAGAGCCAATCCTCCTCAAATGCCCATGGCCTTGCCAAATTGCATCTCTCCTCTTTGTACATGGCCTCCTAAAAAATTCAACTTTGAAAGGGGTAGAGAGGTCCTACAAGAAAATGGTTAGAGTTTGTATCATCCTTCTTTAATGATATTATTACCAACACTTTACCTATGGATTGAAATATCAAGAAACAAATTAGTGTAGAGAGAATGTGAAAACAACTAAATAAAATATAATTAATATACAAAAAACCAAATCAAGTGATGGGAGTGAACCCCGTCACTTGGTTTAGCTTCGAAAATATCTCAAATAGCTAATATGAATAAATGAAGCACTATTTCAAATATTTAAAATTTTAAAATAATCGTTTGTCTACAATCTATGCCCGAATGAATCCCTGCAAGATACTTTTCGTAAGATAAACTAAGTGAATCCAAATAACAAATGAGAGATTATTTGAAGGTGCTCTAATAATGGGTTGGTCACCCAAAGAGTTTCTCTCATGTTTGATCCAACAAAAAATATTTTACAATACTCAAATCAAACATTAGTCCATATAGATTTAGATAAACAAACAACGAATTGAAACTTTTAGAAATTTATTTGAAAATAAACTAGAACTTTCAAACTCTAGAGCTTGCCTTCAAATCAAATGCTAATACAAGATAGATTTGCACTAGAAAGTTTACCAGAATATATGGAACATGATATAATTCAAAGCATAGAAAAGTTATACCAATACCTCACAATGCACCAAGCTCCAAAAGAAGAATTCTCGTGAATGGACCCCCAAAGTATTTTTATTAAATCTTTTGAAAAGTATACAAAGTAGCAACGCTTTTGCAAGCACAATAGATAGTAACAAAAAATTATACATAGTGAGAGACCATGGCTCTATTATATAGAAGTTTGGGAGTGAATCCCAAGACAAATGGGTGGTCATCCCAATGCTCCTTCATGCAAATTCAAATTTCCCAAGTGGCAACTTTATTTCTTCCTTAGAGGCACACACAATCCTTGACGAGGGAGTTCAAATTAGATGAGAGGACATGTGGGAGAGTGAGGTGGAGTGGTAGGAGGCCACTCTCCACATCACTTAAGTGAACTCTAAACTAATCTCTAGTGAACTCATGATATCTCCTTGAAGCTCGGGTTAACTTCCTCATATTGTGGATAGTGTCACTAGAACTCGTTGTCTTCTCCACAAAAAAATTGATTTGCTTGATTTTTGGCTTATGTGGAGTCCACATCACTTGGTAACTCAACTTTTACTTTTAGATGAATTTCCACATCATTTGAGCATGTGTGGATATTTATTTTTCTCCTTTTATTTAATTGCTTAGCTAATTTATTCCTACAGTTTACACTAAACTTAGGAAAAGTGGGCTTTGAGGGTCTAGAACTTACTTTTTACCCCTCAAAGTGTGTCATAGTAGAAATTTGAGGGTGAGAGGTGTAACTTTAAAAGCACATACCCCATACAACTTCTCTATACATCTCTTATTACATTTTACATTAAAATTGTATTCAAATTTCCACCCAATAGGAAATTTAAAAAATGACCCCTATACCTAATCAAATGCCATGAAATTTTGTGAGTGATATAGTATGGTAATATACAATGAATCTAGACACTAGGACTCACCTAAGGTCTCACCTTCAATTCGTGCTCTAGCTTTGGGGTTTTGCTTGGAGGAAAACAACTCAATTAATTATTAAGTCCTTGTAATGATATAATAATTAACCAAGTGAAAATAACTCTCATAGTAAACTCACTTGATGACAAGGTCCGAAGTTACCCAGGCATGTTACATGACTCAATTCATCATACTAGCACCACTTTTACATCGTCCTTGTAGGGCTTGGGTAATTTGAATACAACAGAGAAAGATGAGAATAAGAAGTAGAGTTGAAAAAATCCGATGACATCATGAACTATGATGGTACATTGAAGCTTCCGATACACCCTTGGGAATGAATTCTTCAAAAAAAATTCAGGTCCCGCTCTAGTGGTCAATAGGTCCCTTTGTTGTAAACACTAGGAAAACTCTTTAGTGTGCCGAAAATATGTTGAAAGAACTGAGTTTTGAAATGGGGGATATTTGACATTATGACCCTAATGGTATCGTATCTAAGAGAAGAAAATGTATTAATGCCTCAGCCTATCATCATGAACCTAGATCATAAGTTGTGTGGAAATTTAGTTTTGATTCCTGACCTATTAATACAAAAATGGAGATTGAGACTCCAACGATAAAGTATAAGGTGCAGAAGAGAACTGTGGATGAGACCGTATATGTGGAAATGGAGGATGTCCACTCTAGAAAAAGGGCTAAAATCCAAGAAGAAGTGGAGGAAGAGATTGAAACCAGGTTGACTAAGACAAAGCTAGATTAACCAGACTTCCAGGTGACCCTAGAAGATCCACTTCAAGCTTCTACCTCTTCATCTACAGAAGTAGCTCTACTGAGTTTAGTTGTGAGCTCAACAATGCCAAAATCTAGTTGGACAATAGGGAAGGTGATGTATGAAAGCAACAAGAAGGTTAGAGAAGAGATGCAAAAACAATTGACATCACATTCAGTCCCCTATCAGGCCAGACTCTTGGATGTTATGGACCTAGAGAGGAACCAAATGAATTTTTCCGTGCATCACCCCTCGAAACAGTGTCTTCCATCAGGCTCACAAGTTAGGACTGTGGATTTATCTCTAGACCTGACAAGTGTCCCTTTTCTAGACAAAATCAATTTCCACAGGCAGGTGGGAGAGATGTTGTATAGTGAACTAAGTCGGAATGCCATGACCATCAGCAAAGTTGAAAAGCTACTAGAGAAAGTTGCAACAAATCTAAGATATGAGAAAGAAAATTCTAAAGTTTCGCACTTACCAAATGAGAGCTTCAAAGAGATGATTATAAATCTAGGAGTCAACCAAGGAGGAAAAGCTGATGTAGAAACTCTTATCTAGAGTTCACAGGCTGAGATCCAAGAACTAAGGCATAAGATGAAGATGCCCGCTAGTGAATATGTGTAGTCCAGAGAACTTGCATAGGTGGAGGAAGAAAAATATATTCTAGCCAAGGAGATGATAAACCAGAATAGCGAAGTGGTGGCCCTTAATCAACAGATAGCAGAGCTCCAACAAAAAAATGACTCTCATATTTGTGCAGTTCTTATGCTAGATAATCCTCAGAATCCCATAGATAAACTCACTAAGGCCCTCACCAAGCTACAACTCTTAGAAGGAGAACTCAAGAAAGTACAAATGGATTTAGACAATGCCAAGCAGGCCCTTGCACAAAAGGAGAAACAATTGGAGACTACCAAGAAAAATGCAAAACTAATCGATTATGGCTGGTAAGGACCTTATTTCGCATGAGGCCAAATTATGCATGGGTCACTAGTCTTAAGATCGCATATCAAAATTTTTTTTGCTTTCCTCTGCCGAGCCCAACACTATGGTAGAAATGTGATAAGTTCGTAAATCCTCTACAAATCTAGATCATCAACCCAACAACTCTTCCTCTAAAACCTCACCAGCGGAGATGAAGATATTTTTCGATTGTGTCAATCATGACAGTTTACTATTTTATGTTTTCTGTAAATATTATATTTCAAGAAATGAAGTCAAGTTAGTTAGGGTTTAGCTATTACAATTGTGAAAGTTACACACTCGCATCATTCCGTTGTTATGAATCATTGACAAATCAAGAAGGAATGTTTTATAAGGGATACTCATTTGAGACCCTATAAAAATTTGTTTATGATAAAATTTGAAGGGTTTTGAATTATGTTTTCATAGAGAGGTTCCAAATTTTGGTTTTCAAAGAAGCTTTGGAATTGTTAATGGAGAAAGTGAAAATGTATACTCTATCTGCATATTAATAAATAGTTTTGTTGATTCTGGCTCACATGAGGTTGTATTATGTATTCTCTTCTGTGTTCATTTCATTTATCTCTATTTTCTTCTCAGATGACATGTAATAGTAGTTGTTGGGTGTATTTTTATGAAATCATGGATTCATCTACATCTAATATTTATCTTATATGCCTCTGACCAGTAAGATCTAATGTCCTTAATATGCGCTCTATGTAATCTGATATGTCATTCAATGTTTCATTTATCTGTTTTCTTACAGAAGTCATATGCACTAGATTATATGCTAAGCCCCGTGTATTTGATTTGATTTCTTCATATTATTCTTTTGCACTTACTACAATGACCAACGAACTATGTATTTCTGTAAGTTAGCCACCATAGTTGGATATTTAGTCTTCCATGAATTTGATTTAATATCAATTGCATATACCTTCTTGATTCTGTTTTAAAATGTGTTTAATATTGAATGTAAGTGAACAATTTCAACAAATCTTACAAACACTTCCAAGATTTACTAGGCATAAACCTCCCCTTAATCTGAGGGTTGTCTCTAGGAGCTACAACATGACATAACCCCAAATAATTCATCATAAGTGGTTTTTATTGTTTCATACTCTAAGTAGTTCATTGTTGAGAAGAATTATTGATCTGGAATTGGAATCTATAACTTGTTTGTCTTGTCTTGGCTATAAGAATTGTCAAACTATTACACTTAAATCACTCACATATCTAAGCTCTAATTCTCTAATCTTGTCGATGGTTTAAGTTACTTTGGGCATTTTAAATCTAAATTGAATCATATTTCTCTTATATGTGTTTTGGCATACAATTGGCATTGTAACATTGGCATAAGATCATTGGTAATCCTGTTATAGAATCATCATTGGAATATCTTGAGTAACTGTGGTTGGCATCTTGTGTTGATAACTATTGGTTGATTGATAAATGGATAATTTCTCTAAGTTCCTTTAATTTTTATCATTAGTTAAATATTTTGTGGATTGATCCATTGTTTAATATTGGCACTTGTGTCATTAAGCACTTGTCTTTTTTTAAGATTATCTACTAATTATTGTTAAGTTCTCTTATCATTAAAGGCTGATCATAACTTAAGAACTTAAATAATTAAACAATATTAACTCAAAACTCACTTAAAACCCTTGCATACCATTCTAGGACTAGTCTTGTACTTAATACTTTACCTCCAAGAATAAGTTTGGTTGATAGAAACCTAGGGCCACCCTTTTCATCTAGCTTGAGGGACTTAACAACTCTTTGGTGGTTAACACGGTGACCTTGCATCGTCAGAGCCACAATATCTGCAATGCCAAAGGCATTAGGTGATAGGAGCCTAACAGAAGATATTGTTAATCAAACCTTTGATTTCTTCCTATTGGACTCCTTCCCATAACCTACCTTGGAGCCTAGCTTCAAAAAAGTAAAGGGAAGGTTTTATCTAGATTAGACATATAACTAAAAGCAACCAAGACCCCTGTATTACACCTAGATCCTAGGATTTACATAAGCATACATGTTATTCAATCATTTGAGAAGCAATTGTCCATTTGGTTACTTGGCATTAATTTACAATAAGAGAGAATTGTGACTCCATAAAGAAGTGGAATCATACTTTAATTTTATCTAATCATTGATCTTGCTAAATTTAACCAAGTAGCTGGGCCACTCTACTGTGTCTCCCAAACAAGTTGGTTTCCAACTTGTCTCTCATTATATCCTTTCTATAGGGACTAGTCCCCATAGCCTGTTGTTGGGAGAGAACTAGAATGGAGTGGACGGGGATTAGAGTGACAACCCATGTTCTTAGCAGTCGTTGTGGTGTTGTATAATCTGAGCGAAAACATTTTTTGGCGCTGTTGCTGGGGAGCAATTTTTGATCCTTGGTCTTCATGAAAAATTTCCAATCTTTCCATCTTTTCTTTTATCATCTCTCTTCATTCCTTGTCCCTCCAATGCCACAACATTTTTTTGCGTTGTTGTCCTAGATATCTTATTCTCGATGCCTCAACGACAATCTTCCTAATCTTATAATCATTTTCTCCATACTTTAGATCATCAAGCGACACAACATTTTTTGGTGCCTTCCTTTCATCATTCTTCATATTTTCATCACCTTATCCTTTGTTCTCTCACTAATCCTCTCATCTTGTCCATCCAAACCTTTATCACTTGGACATTTAGGTTGATTTCATGTTTGGGTGGCGACTCCACTTGTTCAACCATTCACAAGAGCTTACTCTAGAAGGAATCCTAGTAGTTTGGTTAACCTCGTTCTTGATCCTGAAAAGGTTCTAAGAGTCTGGTTAAACAAATTAAATTCTAGAGGGAAATTAAATTTTCTCGGATAGGAAGCTCTCCTTGATCTCCATTTGGTTTTCATTAATCCCACAAATCAAAACATCATGGGTGATCTTTATAGGTCTTGCAACTTCACCAACATCCAAGGATATCGTCATGATTATCCAAATGAGTCTACCATGAGAAAGTTGTCAATATTTGAAGGAAATAATGCAATCAATGCTAAGGGTCACATAAGGAAGTTCAACTCCTTCATCCAGAGATATGCTCATTCCACTGCCTACAACCATGAAGATGTTAAGATGAAGTTGTTTGTTTTTTCATTAGAAGATAATGCTCTTGACTAGTTTCATGACAAAGAAGACAATGCCTTTAAATTTTTAAGAACCCTCACTGATGCATTTAAAGATAAATATAGGGATAAGAGGGTGTGAAAAATCGGATACTCGATTCCTACTGCAGTAAACTGATAATATTTTTTGAAACAATTTTTCAGAGATAATAACATCATAATTCATTTGTCGACATGTTTCCTACCATCTAGTGTGGTTCATCGTTAGGACAAGATGAAGAGACAGATCATGGCATGAGTATAAATCAAGCAATGTAGAGACTCAAGGTTTAATTAATGGTTATAATAAACGACTAGTTCATAAAAAAAATATGAATATTTATTTTTATAATACCAACAAAATGGTTAGTTAATAATAATAAATTTTATAATTTAAAAAACAGCTAGTTTGTAAATAATAATATTATATAATTAACAATAATTATTAGGAACAAGCTAATAAAAAATAAATAACATAAAAATAAATATAAATAAAAAATTTCCAAGTCAAACATCAAGCAAAGAGCGAAGTCAAACAAGGTGGAAGGGATCAAGACACTATGAATAATGGAGTCAAGACCATAAAAATATAGCTTAAGAGAAACAATTCCATAAATGAAATAACTCAAATAACGTAAATTAACAAAAACTAAACTAAAATTAATTAAAGAAATATTCAAGAAACAAGGTTAAAAATCAGGGGCGCGAGCCTTACGGAAGCTATATATATATATATATAATATAAAGTAAAAATAAAAATAAACCAGGTCCAACATAAAAAAACAAGATAAGAGGGGCTAGGAAGATGAAAATTCAAACTATCAAAGAAACTTAAAACTAGAAACAAATATATAAAGAAAAAAGGAAAAAAAATCTAAAATTAAGAAGACAAGATAGAGACCCAACTTCTGCTAATATTCCAACCATCGTCTCTATTCAAATTATTAGGTCTCCTTTCGATTTCTAAGGCTTCCCTAAATTTGCAATTATGGAAATGAATAACCCTAGCAAGGACTCAGGAGTCCTCAATGCAAATGTGATGCTTAGATTTATCTGTGAGTTATGCCAATGTAGAGGAACTTGTTTCAAAAACTTGATATTGATCACAAAAGCCTAAATTCAATAAAAATATATAATATTTCACCTACTTGTTAAATTATTTGAACAAGTTACTCGCGATTTTCTACAGAAACTACTAAAATACATATAATGCAACCTACACAAAATAATATACTGCGGAAACTAAATACTGCACTGGACAGAAATAAACACACACATCAACATAGTTGTTTTTGGACAATGTCCACAGAAAAAACCAGTGTGGGAAAACCGGTG
Source organism: Pinus taeda (assembly GCA_000404065.3). NCBI lineage: Eukaryota > Viridiplantae > Streptophyta > Pinopsida > Pinales > Pinaceae > Pinus > Pinus taeda. Next base: position 102,348 of record APFE030870190.1, on the reverse strand, counting down.
TAGCATTTGAGGGTTTTATTATTATGCAGTAGTAATTTGAGTACAAATTGTTGGATGCCCAAACTGGCTATCTGATACAAAGAAAAACTGATAAGGAGATAGTGAGAAAAATATCACACTAACGGGCGATCTGAATCTGTTCCAGGCCCTGGATGGCTGGCCCCGCGCTGGCTCTGCATAGTCTCTACGTCAACCTACACAGATCTATGTTAGCATCTCTGGGGTCTGCATCACCTCTTCCACAAATATCTGGCTATGTAGAACTTCGCTCCTCTGGCCCTCCAGTCTCACACCCCGGCTTCTAGCTCTGGAACTAGACTTCCCAGCTGAATCTCAGACTCCCTTTGAAGATCTGTGCTACCTCTATGTGACACTACGCTGCCTCTATGAACCTCTCTCTATCTTCTTTGCCTTGCACTCCTCGGATATGTAAAAATTCCTTCGGTCTACTATCCCTGCCCCTCTCTCACTACTTCGACTTTATTGAATCGCTTCCGGCAACTCACAACTGCTACTTGGAAATCGATTCTCTAGCAAAATCGAATTGCTCAATTGTTTTTCTCCAACCACATCGAACTCCTTATAATCTCTCGTTGGAGCTCCAATGGATAGGATTAGAACATAATCGATGGCTAAGATTAACTTAGAGTTGATCCTTTCCTTTTTCTAGAGTATTTCACACGCGATTTAATTAATACCCTTTAATTAATCAGATTTCCTAGGTTTAGACATAGGAAACCATTTAAAATAGTTAATTATTTTAATTAAATCATCTCTAGGTGGAATTTACATAAACAATTTTTGGGTTTTGGAGAATACATGTATTCTAGCCTCTCCACAAAAGTTTGTGGCTAGAACACATATGATGCTACAAAAATCAGCACTCCCTCTTAGTGAGGAATTTGTTATAGTCCTACAACTTATTGCTACATCACTCTATCTCTACATCATCTCCTTCTGTGTCATTGATGTCTAGCTCTACTACCCATGAACCACTGCACAACTTTGACTACTACATCTGTGCTATTGTTGGACCTTCTGAACTGCTACCAACACTGGATCTGCACTGCAACCTTCTCCATTTTTTGTTGCTACAACTGTAGCAATTTCAATGGAAAAACATCCAAAACACTGAAACAAGTGTGTTTATTATGATGCATCCTTCATTTGATTTCTGATTACTACTAGCCTCTGTGTTGTCACTAATGCCTCTATGCTACCACTGACTCTGCTTTGTGCCAACTACACTACTTCCAACTCTGCTCTGTGCTTCTCAATATTGGACTGCTACTAGCCACTACATCTGTCACTCTCTCACCTAACTTTACCTACTGACATTGGCCATTCTGCTACTATTGACTATGGGCTCTCGTAGCAAGGTCTTGATCTAAGAGGTGGAGTCCTCAAGGATCCTGCTTATCTTGTAGCTCTCTGAGGTTACAACTTTAGACCATCCCACCTCACTCCTGGAGGCATCTCATCAACAATCGAAAACTCTTCCTCCAGTATGGAGGACAACTTATCTATTTCTGCGGATGTAGCTTGTTGATCATGTTTCTCCTCCTTGTCCTTCTTTTCGAGAGGACACTTAGTGTTGTAGTGGCCCATCTCACCACACCTGAAGCACTTGATCTTTGAAACGTCCTTCTTCCTTCTGTGCTGCTCCTGATGGCCCTTTGATGCAAGTGCCAGGTGCTCCCCTTTCTTCACAGATTTCACCCCACTTCTGCTACTGCCATTGATGATGGCCTTCACTAGATCACGCCTCATCTCCTCCTATTGTAGATCAACCCACACATGTTCCTAATATGGCAGGTTTTCTTTGCCCATGATGCTCTGGACGAAAACTTGCCAATCTTCAAAAACACTATTCAGCACTAATCGTAGAAACTCTATAGACTGGGGCCTTGAACCTACTGAAGCCAGCTAATCTTGGACTTCCTGAATCCTCCAAGGAAGGGGTCTATATGCTCCCCTTTATGCATCCTCATGCACCTCAACTTCTCTTCTAAGTACATCTTCCACTTCTCGGAAGATCCTTCATATAACGTAGCTAAGGATACCCACATCTACCGAGCAGTATCATAGCCAACTATATGGGATACTACATGATCTCGTACCCCATCAATAATGATCCTCTTAGTCTTCGCCATCTCAGCATTGTACTTCTTGAGTGGATTTGCATCAACAAGCACAACTACCACACTATTGACATAATCTTTGAGATCATGCTCATTTAGAAGGTAGGCGATCCTAGCCTTCCAAATCACATAGTTGGAGGCTCCGTCCATCCAATCTTGATCTCTAAACCCAAATGATGCCATCTCCCCAAAATAAAGTCAAACTACTCCCTCTTCCCCTCTATGGAACTACTTCCCAGCTATTCACACTCCCTTATGGAGTGAGAAATTCCGCACAAAACTTCTGCTACTCTGGTTGGAAAATTTGAACTACTTGGCTAGAAGTTCTTTAAGGAAGAAATTCCCTTAGTATGTGCTCTTCTCTCCCACTAACACTATTCTTCTAGCAACTGCTACAAAATAACTACGTCCTAACTAAAGATTTCATCTGCAAGGAAAAATACGTTGATCCCTTCTGCCTCTAGAGAGCATCGATCTGGATATTGAATTTCTCTATTGACTCACTTAGAGAAATCGAATCCTCAAAACGTTGACCTCTTGGCCCAAGGACTGTGCTGCCTCAAGGGTTTCGAATTGCTTCCTCTGCATTAATTTTGAACTCCATCTTCCTTTCTGCAATTGAGTCCTTATGTTCATGATCTATGCTCTGATACCATGTGAAAAATTTATTACTCAATTTCTATTGCAGCAAAGTGATAATATTTCACCTACTTGTTAAATTACTTGAACAAGTTACTTGGAGATTTCTACAACAAATACTTAAATACATACACTCATCATACACAAAATAAAATATGCAGAAACTAAATACTGCACCAGAGAGAAATAAACACACACATCAACACAATTGTTTTTGGACAATGCCCTCGAAAAAACCCAGTGTGGGAAAACCAGTGCAACAACCGAGGGTTTTATTATTATGCAGTAGTAATATGAGTACAAATCGTTGGATGCCCAAACTGGCTATCCAATATAGAGAAAAAATGACAAGGAGATAGTGAGAAAAATCTTCAATGTCACGCAATCTGAATCTGATCCAGGCCTTGGATGGATGGCCCCACGTTGGCTCTACGCAACCTCTACGTCAACCTGCGCAGATCTGTGTCAACCTCTCTGGGGTTTGCATCACCTCTTCCACAAATATATTGTTGTCTAGAACTTCAATCCTCTGTCTCTCTGATCTCACACCTCAACTTCTGGCTCTGGAACTCGACTTCCTAGCTGAATCTCAGACTCTCTCTAAATGTCTATGCTACCTCTGCGTGGCACGACACTGCCTCTCTGAACCTCTCTTTTTCTTCTCTGCCTTCCACTCCCCAAATTTGGAAAACTTCCTTCAGTTTACTATCCCTGCCCCTCTCTCACTTCTTTGACTTTACTGAATCACTTCCAGTAAGTCACAACTGCTACTTAGGAAATCGATTCTCTAGCAAAATCGAACTGCTCAAGTGTTTTTCTTCAACCACATCTATCTCCTTCTTATAATATCTCCTTGGAGTTCCAACAACTAGGATTAGAACATAATTGATGGCTAAGATTAACTTGGAGTTTATCCTCATCTTCTAAAATATTCACACATGATTTAATTAATACCCTTTACTTAACTAGATTTCCTAAGTTTAGACTTAGGGAACTATTTAAACAAGTTAATGATTTTAATTAAATCATCTCTATGTGGAATTTCCAGAAATGATTTCTGGGTTTGGAGCATACATGTATTCTAGCCTCTCCACAAAAAATTTCGTGGCTAGAACACATTTGATGCTACAAAAATCAACACTCCCTCTTAGTTACGAATGTGTTCTAGTGCTGCAACTTACTATTGCATCACTCTATCTCTGCATCATCTCCTGCTACGCTGTTGATGTGTGGCTCTACTAGCCATCAGCCACTGTACAACTCTAATTGCTACATCTGTGTTGCTGTTGGAACTACTGAACTGCTGCCAACACTACATCTACATTGCAACCTTCTCCATTTTTTGTTGTTGTAACTACAACCGAAAAACATTCAAAACATTGAACCAAATGTTTTTAGTATGATGCATCTGTCGTCCAAGTTTTGACTGTTGCTAGCCTCCACGATATCACTTAAGCCTCTACGTTGCTACTGACTCTGCTTTGTGCCAATTGCAGTGTTTCCAACTCTGCTCTGTGCTACTTAGTATCTGACTGCTACTAGCCACTGCATTTGCCACTCTAGCACCTGACTGCACCAACTGACACTAGTCCATCCTAGTACTGCTGACTATGGGCTCCCGTAGCAAGGTCTTAATCCAAGAGGTGCAATCCTCAAGGATCCTGCCCATCCTGTAGCTCTTTGAGACTATAACTCTAGATCACCCCACCTTACACCTGGAGGCATCTCGACAACCATGAAAAACTCTTCCTCGTATCTGGAGGACAACCTATCAATTTCTACAGATGTAGCTTGATGATCCTCCTTCTCCTCGTCCTTCTTTCTAAGAGGAAACTGAGTATTGTAGTGGCCCATCTCACCACACCTGAAGCACTTGATCTTTGAAACATCCTTCTTCCTTTGGCGCTGCTCCTGCTCCCCCTTTGATGCAAGGGCCACGTCCTCCTCTTCCTTCACTTATTTCGCCCCACTGTTGTTACTGCCATTGATGGTGGCCTTCACCAGATCACACCTCATCTCCTCCTGTTGCAAATCATCTGACACACGTTTCCAATCTGGCACATTTTCTCTTCCCAGGATGCTCTGGATGAAAACTTGCCAATCTTCAGAAACATTATTCAACGCTAATTGTACAAACTCTGTAGGCTGGGGCCCCAACCCTATTGAAGCCAGCTGATCATGGACTTCCTGAAGCCTCTTAAGGAAGGGATCGATACGCTCCCTTTCTGCATCCTCACACATCTCAACTTCTCTTCTAAGTACATCTTTCATTGCTTGGAAGATCCTTCGTATAGCTTAGCCAAGGCTTCCCATATCTTCCGAGCAGTATCCTTGCCGTCTATATGGGATAATACATGATCTCAAACCTCATAAATAATGATCCTCTTAGTCATCGCCATCTTAGCCTTGTACTTCTTGAGAAAATTTTCATCGGTGAGCACAACTATTGACATAAGATTTGAGAGCATGCTCGTCTAGAATGCAGGAGACCCTAGCCTTCCAGTTCACATAGTTGGAGGTTCTTTCCAACCGATCTTGATCTCTCAACCCAACTGATGCCATATCCCCAAAATAAATTCGAACTGCTCCCTCTTCTCCTCTGCATAGTCATTGCCCAACTATTCACACTTGCTTCTAGAGTGAGAAATTTCGCACACAACCTCTGTTGCCCTGCTCAGAAAATTCAAACTTCTTGGCTAGAAGTTCTCAGAGGAAGAAAATCCCTCAGTATGTGATCTTCTCTCCCACTAACACTATTCTGCCAGCCACGTCAACAAAATAACTGCATCCTAGCTGAAGATCTATTCTGCAAGGAAAAACACACTACTCCTTTCTACCTCTAGAAAGCTTCAATGTGGAGATAGAATTTCTCTATTGACTTACTCAGAGAAATTGACTTCTCCTCAAAAATTCAACCTCTTGGCCTATGCACTATGTTGCTTTAGGAGTTTCGAATTGTTGCCTTTGCAGTAATTTCAAACGCCCTCTTCATTTTTACAACTCAACTCTTCTGCTCATGATCTGTGCTCTGATACCATGTAAAAATTGGTTACTCGATTCCTACTGCAAAAATTGACAATATTTCACCTACTTGTTAAATTACTTGAACAAGTTACTTGAAAATTTTCTACGGAAAATACTAAAATACATACGCTGCAACCTACAAAAAATAAAATACTTCGTAAACTAAATACTGCACTGGAGAGAAATAAACACACACATCAACAATTGTTTTTGGACAATGTCCCTGGAAAAACCCAGTGTGGGAAAACCAACAGCTAAGGGTTTTATTATTATGCAGTAGTAATATGAGTACAAATTGTTGGATGCCCAAAATGGCTATCTGATATAGAGAAAAACTTACAAGGAGATAGTGAGAAAAATCTCACACTATTAGGCGATCTAAATCTGATCCAAGCCCTAGATGGCTGGCTCCATGTTGGCTCACTATAGCCTCTATGTCAACCTATGCAGATATGAGTCAGCCTATCTGGGGTCTGCATCACCTCTTCCACAAATCTCCTGGTATCTATAACTTTGCTCCTTTGGCCCTTTGGTCTCACACCCCAACTTCTGGCTCTGGAGCTAGACTTCCCAGCTAGATCTCATACTCCCTTTGACACTCTATGTTGCCTCTCTGAACCTCTCTCTATCTTATCTGCCTTGCACTCCCTGGATCTGGAAAATTCCTCCCATCTACTATCCCTGCCCCTCTTTCATTGCTTCGACTTTACTGAATCACTTCCAGAAACTCACTACAACTATTTAGGAAATTGTTTCTCTAGTAAAATCGAACTGCTCGAGTGTTTTTTTCTAACCACATCGAATTCCTTCTTATAATCTCTCATTGGAGCTCCAATGACTAGGATTAGAACATAATCGATGGCTAAGATTAACTTAGAGTTGATCCTTGTCTTCTTCTAGAAGATTCACACCTGATTTAATTAACCATATTTCCTAAGTTTAGAGTTAGGGAACCATTTAGAAAAGTTAATTATTTTAATTAAATCATCTCTAGGTGGAATTTCCAAAAACGATTTCTGATTTTTGGAGAATACATGTATTCTAGCCTCTTCACAAAATTTCATGTCTAGAACACATCTGATGCTCCAAAAATAAACAGAGGGAAGGAAAATACTTAGTCATAGAGTTGAATACCATAAATAAAAGAGAAAATGAATGGTCGAAGAATTCAATCAAATATTTAACGATATTCTAAAACATATGACTCAATATTATAATCCTCCTATCAAGACAATCTTGGAACAATATCTCGAAGATTTTAACAGTGAAATTCAATATGAAATTAGACATGCCAAGCCCATTGTCTTATCCATTACCTAGAATACAATTGAGGAGTTGGAGAGGGATACAAAAGATTCAGGTAAATCAAAGGTCCTAAGTTTTGATAGATGTCTAGTTAAATCTAAGGGAAAGGAAATAAAATAAGAAGAGCCAGATTCAATTAAAGAATTAACCCGAGTAATCAGGGAAATAAAGATAGAACATGCCAAGCAAATGAGTGATATACAAGCTAGAATGGTTCAAATGAAAAAGTTGTAGCCTAGAAGTCACAATCTGTGGCCTAAAAGAAATCCTCCCGCTGGGCAAAGGCCCCTTGATCCTCAAATCAATATGTTAGGAAGGGAGTTCCATTTGCCTTTAGAGGATTAGATAGAAGTTATGAAAAATAATCGTAGTGTTGAAACTCTTAATTTGAGCAATGTCAACAGTCAGAATGAGGATTGGCTTGAAGAACAATCTTTACAAGGCGCCGAATAAAAAATTCCTGATATCCTAAACATTAATACAGATTTAATTTAGGGGAATGGATCAGCCATGTAAAAATATGCGTGCCTATTAAAGAAATTATCAAGAGTCCATGTCAGGGGAATGAAGTCTGAGAAACTATCAAGCCTCATCAAGAAAATTCGCCTAAAATTTAGGCTCCCCCACCGTGTTCACCATGTAAAAATCTTGGTAAATCTAAAAAGGTCCCAGAAGGAGTCTCTCCACCCAATGATCCTTTGAGAGAGCCTATTGTAATGCAATCTATCATGGGAAATTATGTTGTCTTATCTGATCCCATGGTCTTTCCTGATAGTGATGAAGAATATAAAGATCAAATATCACACATGAGTTTTGACAGTGCTCACTCTAAACCCGGAAAAGGGGCTAGGATTGTTTTGAACTCACCTTCAGGACATATTTTTAAATTTTCTTTCTGGTTAGAGTTTGAGCAACTAACAGTATAGTTGAATATGAAGCTGATCTGGAGGATCCAAAAGATGCTCAAAGTTCCAAAAATGCTCAAAATTCAATGTTGCCGTATGATTTTCAAACTAAATTCATTGCATAGATCATGTCGTTCTGAATCCAATGCAACTTGAACGGGCGAAAACAAACATCATATGAAAATGTTATGCAAGGTAAAAGTTCAGGTCCAAACAAGGCAAAAAGTCAAAAATTCAACAGCTCAATGGTCAATGGTCAACGTTTCGACAGGCAGGGTTCCAGACTCATGGTTTTGATTGACATGTGGCACCTTTAGGTGTTGAAAAGTGTCATTGCATGGTTGGTGGAACGTGGACCAATGTATTGGTACCATGCGACCCAATTAGAGGGAAGCACATGGCCCAATCCAAAAAGGCCACGTGGCCCTGTGGATTGAATAAAAGTTTATTGAAGTGCACTCAGCAACGGTTGAAACCTAGACATAGTGGCCATAGTTCATGCGATTTACCATTAGACTATCAGTGTTGCTCAAGATATATGGAATGAACGTTGTATTTAAAGTTTATTTAGCGCTTGTTTGGGAAAATTGATATGGCAGAGCCCGCCATATCTGGCGGCTCTGCCATATCCATGGTATTGGATAGCGGTGACAATATGTCAATAGTTAACATAATGGTGGCCACAACGTTATCACCGTTGATCACATGTGGCGGTCATTCTATCAGTTTGGTGGAACTGACTCCACCAAAAATCATTCCAAAATCATATGAAAAAGATATGCAAGGTAAAAGTTCAGGTCCAAACAAGGCTAAAAGTCATAAAGTCAACAGGTCAATGGTTAATGGTCAATGTTTCGATAGGCAGGGTTCCAGACTCATGGCTTTGATCGACACATGGCACCTTTAGGTGTTGACAAGTGTCATTGTGTGGTTGGTGGAATGTGAACCAAATTATTGGTACCACGTGACCCGATTAAAGGGAAGCACATGGCCAAATCCAAAGAGGCCACGTGGCCCTATGGATTGAACAAAATTTTATTGAAGTGAACTCATTAAGAGTCAAACCCTGGACATATTGGCCATAGTTCATGCGATTTACCACTAGATTACTAGTGTTTCTCAAGATATATGGAACGAACATTGTATTTAAAGTTTATTTGGCGCTTGTTTGGGAAAATTGATATGGAAAAGCCTGCCATATATGGCGGCTCCGCCATATCCATGGTATTGGATAGTGGAGACACTATATACATTTGTAGTTAACATAATGGTGGCCACAATGTTATCACAGTTGATCACATGCGGTGGTCATTCTGTCGTTTTGGTGGAACCGACTCCGCCAAAAATCATTCCAAAATCATATGAAAAAGTTATGCAAGGTAAAATTTCAGGTCCAAACAAGGCAAAAAGTCAAAAAGTCAACAGCTCAATGGTCAATGGTCAACGTTTCAATAGGCAGGGTTCCAGACTCATGATTTTGATAGACATGTGGCACCTTTAGGTGTGGACAAGTGTAATTGTGTGGTTGGTGGAATGTGGACCAATCTATTGGTACCACACAACCTAATTAGAGGGAATCACATGGCCCAATCCAAAGAGGCCACGTGGCCCTGTGGATTGAACAAAATTTTATTGAAGTGCACTGGCCATAATTCATGTGATTTACCACTAGACCACTAGTGTTGCTCGAGATATATGGAACGAATGTTGTATTTAAACTTTATTTGGTGCTTGCTCAGGAAAATTGATATGGCAGAGGCTGCTATATTTGGCGTCTCTGCCATATCCATGGTATTGGATATCAGGGACACTATGTATGTTGGCAGTTAACATAATGGTGGCCACAATGTTATCATAGTTGATCACATGTGGCGGTCATTTTGCCGGTTTGGTGGAACCAACTCCGCCAAAATTCATTCCAAAATCATGCAATTTGAGGATTGAACCCCCAAACTGGGGATATATAACCAACACGCCTGACCAACCCACCTGTATGGGTTTTTTTGAATAATTTTCAAGGCCAAGCCCTTTTGTTTTGCCGACAGAGAGTATTTTTGGCTTTTTGAGGCCATATGGAGACCTTTTTTAGCGTTTCAAGAGCCTAGATAGGGGTTTTATTGCCTTTTGAACGCATTGGAAGCATTATTTTAATGATTTGGAACTTGTAAACATATTTAATTGAGAATTTTATCATCTTAATAAAGCGGTCACACTATAAGCAGACTTGGAGACGTACCCCAGAAGAGGTGAAATCCGTTATCAACTTGTCTTATTTTTCTTTCTTCTATTTTTAGTCTCCATTCTTTTCTTTTGCTGAAATTTTTTATCAAGTTCATCTGTTTTCACAATTTTGATCTATTGCATAAGAATACATAAAATAACTTGCAATTCGTTCAGTAATACCTTCATTTCATTTTTAGATTTAGTTTGGTATCATAGCTCTTGGTCATGTGAAGGTTTGAAAGGGATTGTAAGTTTTCATATGCTCACAAGATCCAAGCTTAAGAAAGGAGAAGGATCACTTGAAGAATTCAATCTTGAAATTGGGTCAAGAAGACCACTTTACCATTATTCTCAAACCATGTCAAGTGAAGAAGATGATGGTATTTCTCCAGTAGAGAGAGAATTCAAAAATAATTTTCTTGATATGGCTAACATGGTAAAAGTATTGTATGATGAGAGGAAAATGCGATTGCAAGATGAAATTTCTCATCAACCAAATGAGGAAGGTAATGGTTCTCATAAGTTGTAGTAACCTTACCAAATAAAATCCCTAAATTCTAATAGCTACAAATTTAAGCAGAAATTTATCGATTTAATGTGTAGACATCTACCTAGGTTTCATGTTTGAAGTCGACCTTGAGTTGTAGTAGCTCCAAATTGCTCCTGTTACTAAAATAACCAAATCGTCCATGCAAAACCAGACACAACCTCTATACCCAACTCTAGAATACTTCAAAATTGTAGCACTCTAGCTCCTGTGCTCAAAATATTCAAGAACAATCAAGGCTCAATCCTCACTCTATCTGTAACTCTCTGTTGGAAAAATTCCTCCTTTCTTCTCCTGAAAATTATCCCAAAAATTCTCCTTCCCATTACTTCGTCTTTGTTCCCCTTATATTCCCCCCTGAGGGCTCTTCTCCCCTCCCAGTCAATTGCATGTTCGGTCATCATTTGTGCTGACCTCTTCAGGAGGATATGGTATTTATGATTAGAGGCAGTGGTCCATCTTAAGATGACATGTTTACCATCTCATTTTTGGAACCTGAGCGTATAATATTAGCCGACCTCCGTAAATATTAATGTTGTCATGTACCTTCATTATTTGGTTGGGTTAGATAAGATATAACACATTGTATTCCCCTTTTTTTTGTTTTATTTACCAAATACACTTTAATTTTTTATAACATACTTGATTTCTTTGTATACCATACATAATACCTTTTCTTTTTAATTGTTAATTTCTAAAATTTATAATTGCCCTTTCATTTTATTTTTTATAAATTACATTCTGTTTTAGTTTGTATAGTATAGAGCATTAATCTTTTATTTTGAGTAATATTCTATGGTTACCTATTATGATGACGACACACACATAAATATATATTTCAATATATTTTTGTGAGTTAGGTATTCATTTAGTATTTTCAATAATTACATCTTTTATCCTATGCTTGGAAATTCTTCATAATTTAATATGGATACTAGTGCAGTGCATGTGATGCATGCATATGTAGCTATCATATGCATGTTAATAATTCACATTTTGTTTGTAATGGTAGATGGGTCATTACATAAGCCACTAGATGGTAATAGTAATGGTAATGGTAATGATGGTGATGGTGGTAGGCTTCCTCCTCCTCCACCTCCTTCATCTCCTTCTTCACCATCTTCTCCTTCATCTCCTACTTCTTCACAAAAAGGACATAAAGGACATGCCAAATACCCTTTAGTTAAGCTTGATGTAAAGTTTGAATTGCCAATATATCATGGAGAATTGAAAGCTGAAAAGTTGGATAATTGGGTGAGGCAAATTGAATTATATTGCAAGATCCAAAACATTGATGATGATGTCAACAAAAATATAGCTTTCTTCTCTTAGGTTGGGAGGAATAACTCTTATATGGTGGGAAGAAAAAATGCAAGAAGATCTCAAGAAAAGCGGTAAGATTATTTCTTCTTGGAATGATTTTGTAGCTGCTTTGAGAAAACGATTTTATCCACTGGCATATAAAAAACAAGCAATGATGAGATGGAAAAATCTTAGGCAAGCTAAGGGTCAAAACATACAAAGTTATACTCAATAATTTTGTAAACAAGCTTTAATTTTGAGTATTCTTTTAGATACATAAGACACACTTATGAAGTATATTGTTGGTTTACATAGCTATATTAGACACACTATTCTTATTCTTAACCCAACCAAGTTAGATGAAGTGTGTGTACAAGCTACACATATTGAAATTCGAGGAAAGAATGTGCGAGAAGATACTTCAAAGAAACCATCCAATCCATTTGTTGATAATTCAAAGAGGAAAGGAAAAGGAAATGGGATGAATATAACCATTTTTAAGAGAGAGGAAAAAAAGCTCACTTGCAAACATTGCAAGAAGGATGGCCATGATGAAGACCATTGTTGGAAGTTGCGTCCAGAATTGAGACCAAAGAAGTTTGACAAAAAGGGGAAACAAAATACTACTGCTACAACTCAACAAGATTTGGGATCCGATTCAGGAGAGGAAACAAAGATAACAACAATGGGAATGAGAGGTGTAGCTTCTAATGAAAGTAATAGTTCTTCTAATGAGTCCCTTAAATCTCTAAATGATAAGAAAATGAATGAACTTTTTCATAATAGAGTGGTCATAAGGAATTATAAGTTTGATACTCTTTTTGATAGTGGTTCTCAAGTCAATATTATTTATGAAGCAATTGTTAAGAAACTTAACTTAGAAACAACACCTCATGTTAAACCTTACCCTTTAGGTTGGGTATGTGATGATGCCAAACTACAAATAACAAGACAATGTAAACTTAAGTTTTCCATCACTGCTAATTTTGTAGATGAGGTTGTACTTGATGTTGTACCTCTTGAAATTTGTGGTATTGTCTTCGGAAGTCCCTATCTGTATGATCAAAAATCCATATTCTATCGTGAGGAGAAAAAATATTATGTCTTCAAAGGAGGGATTGAATACATTGTAAGAGCACATCATAAGAAGACAAATTTATCTCTTGTTAATGCAGGACAAATGAAAAGACTTCTTAATGCTAGCAAAGCAAGGATTATGTATTGTTGATTGTAAAATATAAGGATGTTGATAAATCCGAAGCCTTCTAAGGATGTGATCCTAAAATTAAGTATGAATTGAGTGAAGTTGTTGATACTTATGGAAAGATGTTTCAGGAAACTGAAGGACTCCCTCTAAAAAGAGGAGGTCAACATAAGATTCAATTGTAGCAGGATGCTCCACTTCCTAATATTGGCATGTACAAAATGTCATTTTTGGAAAGCATGGAGATTAAGAAGCAGGTGCAAGAGTTTCTTGACAAAGGGGTCATCAGACCAAGTACATCTCCTTGTGGGTCTCCTATTTTTTTGTTGCCAAAGGAGGATAGCACATGGCAGATATGTGTAGATTTTCGATCTGTGAACAAAATCATGGAAAATATTTGTTGTCCTCTTCCTCGAATTGAAGATTTGCTAGATCAATTGAAGCATGTTGTTTATTTCACCAAGTTAGATTTAAGAAGCGGTTATCATAAAATTAGAATTGCTGAAAGTGATATTTGGAAAATTGCTTTTAAGACAAAACATGGATTGTTTGAACGGTTCGTAATGCCTTTTGGAATTTCTAATGCACCTGAAACATTTATGAGGGTGATGAATGATGTATTATGACCATTCCTTGATAATTTTGTTATATTATTCTTAGTTGACATTTTGATCTTCAGTAAGACTCGTGAAGAGCATGCAAAGAATGTAAAATAGGTTTTAGATGCCTTAGAAAGAGAAAAATTGTAGTTAAAGATGTCCAAATGTGAATTTGGAAAGACATCTTTGGTGTACTTAGGTCTTATTGTAGGGGGTGGTGAATTGAAAATTGATCCCTCTAAATTTGAGGTTATTGTAAATTGGCCTAATCCCAAAAATGTAATTGAAGTCAGAAGCTTCCTAGCAGTAGCCCAATACTGGAGGAAGTTCATTGCAGGCTTCTCATCTATTGTAGCACCGCTACATGCTTTGACAAGTGTGAAAGAGGTTTTTCAGTGGGGAGGAAAACAATAGAAAGCCTTCGATAAATTGAAAGAGAAGATCAATACAATACCAGTTCTAGCACTTCCAAATCTCAAGTAGCCATTGAAAATCCAAATAGATGCAAGTGATTATGCAATGGGGGAAGTATTGATGCAACACAATAATCCTATATGCTTTCAATTTGATACTTTTACAACTACAATACTTAACTATCCAACATATGATAAGGAATTGTATGCTTTAGTACAAATTGTGAAAAAATGGAAGCACTATTTAATGGGTAAATAAATAATCATACATACAGATCATCGACCATTACGATATCTTCAATCACAAACTAAGCTACAACAATCACGACACTTTAGATGGATCGGATTTATGTAACAATTTCACTTGGTCATCCAATATAAGAAAGGATTATATAACAAAGTTGCAAATATGTTATCATATATAAGAAAGGCATATTGCACAATATGTTTAAGATGAAGATTTTAAATATCTCTATGCAACTTTGAGTAAAGGAAATCAAATTGAATAACTGGATTATCATGTTCATGACAAACTATTATATCATCTTAGCAAGTTATGCATTCCATAAAGTGAAAGAGTTAATCTTATTAGGGAAGCACATACATCTATTAGTGCTAGTCATTTTGGTGTAGGAAAAACAGTTGCTCAATTGCAGAGGTATTGTTATTGGCCTCGTATAAATGAAACTGTATCAAGATATGTAAAGGGGCGTTCTATGTTTTCTATTATTAATCTAGGTAACATGAAATTGGGTTTGTATACACCACTTCCTATTCCTTCACATCCTTGCGAAAGTGTGTCCATGTATTTTGTGGGGGATTACCTATGTCTAGGAAAGACCATGATTATTTGTATGTTGTAGTGGATAGATTCAGTAAGATGTGTATCTTAATTCCATGTAAAATGCAAGTCATAGTTCAATAAACATCACATTTTTTCTTTTCAAATGTATGGGTTCACTTTGGGTTATCCACATCTACTGAATTTGATTGAGATTCTCAATACCTTGGGAAATTTTGATCAAGTCTATGGGAATTGATGGACACCAAGTTGAAGAAGAGCACAAAATTTTATCCACAAATTGACGACCAGATAGAGGTGGTGAACAGGAAAGTGGTACATCTACTCCGAGGACACTATATCAAAAATCCTAAGCTTTGGGATGAGCACTTACACTACATTCAACATGCCTACAATCGTGCCAAGCATTCATTGATTCAAACATCTCCATTCAAAGCATGTTATGGTTATTTACCAAAATCTCCTTTAGATTTCATCTTCGGGAAAGATATTGCAGTGGATGGACATAATGATGTGGAGAAATCCAAACGTTTCATTGAACAGATCTAGTTGGTACATCAAACAGTGTAGGAACAATTGGAAAAGAGCTAATCCAAATACAAATCCAGGCATGACAAGCATTGTGTTGATCAAAATTTTCAAGTGGGAGACCAAGTTTGTTTATACATTGACAAAGAAAGGTTGCAAGGAGAAGGTAAAAATCTCAAACTGATCTGGTATGGTCCATTCAAAATCTTAGAAAAGATTGGTAATAATGATTTTCGATTAGATTTGCCTCCTTATATGCAAATGTATTATGTTGTAAATGTTGAAAACTTGAGATTTTATGAGGCTCATATGATCATGGATCAAGAGGAAAGTATTCAGGTACCTTCCATAGAATACTTTACTCCTTAATACATGTATGAGCTATAGAAAGACACCATTCTTGACAGAAAGACAATGACTTCATGTAGGGGTACTGTGGAGTACCTTCATGTGGGGCTCAAAGGTACCAATCCAAGAAAAGCACAATGCATCGAGACCGAGAAGGTGAGGGAGATTTACCCTCACTTATTTTCTGAGTAGTACCAGAATTTTGGTGGTCCAAAAGCTTCCAGTGGGAAGGAGTGATCCAGAGTATCCAAAAGATGTTCAAAGTTCTAGAAAATGCTGAAAATTCAAAGTTATCATATGCTTTTCAAACCAGCTCCATTACATATATCTTATTGTTCTAAACCCAACGCAATTTGAACGGGTGAAAACAGACATCGTATACAAAATTTATTCAAGGTCAAAGTTTAGGTCCAAACAAGGTAAAAAGTCCAAAGGTCAACGATCAATGCACAAGGTTTCGATAGGAAGGGTTCTAGGCTCATGGTTTTGATCGACACGTGGCACCTTCAGGTTTCAAAAACTGTCATTGTATGGTTGGTGGAATGTGGACCAATTTATTGGTACCATGCAACCCAATTACAGGGCAACACATCTCCCAATCCAAAGAGGCCACGTGGCCCGTGGATTGAACCAAATTTTATTGAAGTTCACTCGACGGGGGTTAAACCTTGGACCTACTAGCCACAATTTGCATGATTTACCATTGGACTGTCAGCGTTACTCGAGATATATGGAATGAAAATTGTATTTAAAGTTTATTTGGCACTAGTTTGGGGAAATGGATATGGCGGAGCTCGCCATATCTGGCGGCTTCACCATATAAACGGTATTGGATAGTAGTGACACTATATATGGTGAAAATTAACATAAATATGGCTAAAACATTGTCAAAGTTGATCACATAAGATGGTTAAGCTACTAGTTCGGTGGAAACAACTCTGCCAACCCCTGACCTGGGGCTATATTGTTCAAGAAAATGTAACTATGTTCGGTTTTCATGACATTGTAATTATGATTTTTGTAAAACAAGAAAATACATTTATTATTCCTTGTTGCATGGGTTTCATGAGCAAGAGGTTTTATAGATGGCTCCCATTAAGAGCCTTAGTATTTATATTTAAGGTCAAAGAGTCAAATTTATGAATTTGGAGCTCTTCATGAGTCTATGTAAAATGTATATAAGCCTAGAGCAACCCTCTAAGAGGAAACACAATACTTCAAAACAAGAAAAAAGAAGTCTGCAAGAAAAGTGATAAGGAGAGCATCATGTCATGTCGGCTCATATAAAAGACACAACGGTTCACGTGTTAAAGTCGGCTAAAAATGGAGACATAAACACTATTTCAGTGAGTAGTGAAATAATGATCTAAGAGAAGATGGAGATATGGTGCAACAAATATGTTCTCCTTATTGTGATGAATATCTCAGTGAAGGTGCATGAATGATGAACTCAATGAAGTAATGATGTTGATGATAATATCAACAGTAAAAAGAAGGATTGGTGACTTGGTCTTGGAGTGGCCTAGTAGGTCAAGGGTTATGGTCTTGCTATTCATCAATTGGAATCTCTATAAGAAGAATTTTGTGTGGGTTTTCCTCTCCAAGGGGGAGAGGTTTTGGCCTTGGAAGAAAGCCAAACATCTTGTGTTCTTGTCTCTTTGTTTTTGGTAGCAATTTGATGAAGTAAACACACACACTAATAATTATAAGAAGATCAAGCTAAGATAAATTATAAAAGCACTTCACAAATTGCTATCAAGCCTAGAAGTATCCTACCAATAATAATTTCCCTAGATTCTTCAACATGGTATCATAGCTAAGGTGCAAAAGTCAAAGAAAGGGAAGCAAAAGAGACATACAAGGATCAGTCCTCAAGAAGGGCATCAAAGTAAGGTTAAGGGTTTTGTCAAGAATAAAGGATCATGTATACAACAAGCAGTCTACATCAACAAAGAACCTTTTCTCTACAGTCATCATCAAAAAGGTCACCAAGGACCTTATCAATATAACTACAAAGAAAGATAATTTGTGAAAAATTCTAACTTGAAATTCTACTGCGGTAACTAATTTATTTCACCTACTTATTTCTCACAATAAGTTATTTACAAAATCCCTTCAACAAACATTAAAATAAATTCTACTGTAGTTATCACATAATTACATAGAGAAAATAACAATGATATACAAACACAAGAACCAATCACATCAACATAGTTGTTTTTGGACAATTGTCCCCGGAAAAACCCAATGTGGAAAAACAAATGCAACAGATGAGGGTTTTATTAATATTCAACAACAATTGCTTTACAAGGAATGATTTTATAGAGAAATTGAGACACTACTGAGAGAAAACACCTGAGGCAAGGTTCATTCATCTCTTGGAAATTTTCTGACACACTGGAGACCCTTCTCCCACTTCTACGTCACTCTGCGTGGTTTTGTATCAGCCTGTGTGAGGCTTGTGTCTCCTGGACTACGTCTTCCCTCTGTGCTGTCTCTCAATACCCCTGCATCACCTCCTCCTCAATAATTTACTACTTCTAATGCCCTCCTCTTCCTTCACCCTGCAACTCTCCCTCTGAAATCGATCTCCTTCTCTTTGAGAATCAATTTTCCTTGGGATACTGAGTATCTTCCGATGTTTTTCCAAATGTCTCTCAAGTATTCTCTTATAATTTTCTTGTTGATGAATCAACGCCCAAGATTAATTCTGTAATCAACGACTTAGATTAAAACAGACTTGATCCCCATCTCTTAGAAGCTTCTCACCCATATCTTTATTAATACCCATTAATATTTTTATTTTCCTAAGTTTAGACTTAGGAACCCATTAAAGTTTTTAATTATTTTAATAAATCCTCGTTCGGGTAGAATTTTTCCAAATGATTTCTGGGTCTTGGAGATCTCATATGTTCTAGCCTCTCCAAACAATTTTTGAGCTAAAACACATCCGATGCTACCAAAAATCAAAACTCCCTCTTAGAGGAGAATGTGTTATATTAGTACTTCCCAATAGAAGCACCACACTGATCCACGAAATCGGACCTCTCCGTTATTTGATGCTCGGTCTACTTCCCCTCATCTATTGCATTGTTGCAACCTATACTATTGCCTATGATACTTCAACTACCATTGCTACATCTGTAATGCATCTCCCTCTGAATATGCTGCATCATGCTGCCCATAGCACAACCACTGCTAACTTCTGCACTGCATCTATATTATCTTCTTCTTCTACTGAAAAGGATTCTTCACCATCCCCATCTTCTCCTTGAAATAAATAAAATTCGTTATTCCCAGAGCCTTGGTGAGAATGTATGCCACTTGTTCTCTAGTTGGAGTGTACCTCAATTGTACTGCCCCTTGTTGGACACAATCTCTGACGAAGTGACACCTAATATCAATGTGTTTCAACCGATCATGAAATACTAGATTCTTAGATATCTTGAAGTAAATCTGATTATCACACAAAATATTGGTCACTTCCATCTTCCTCCTGAATAGATTCACAAGAAATTTCCTAAGCCATATGGCTTTGCACAAAGCTGCGCTAGTTGCCATATATTCTGCTTCAGTTGAACTCAGAGCCACGAATTTCTCTTTCCTACTACACCAAGAGGTCATTCCTGATCCAGTGTTGAAATATTACCTAGTGGTACTTTTCTGATCTACTGAACTTCCATTCCAATCTACATCAGTCAACCCACTCAGCTTGATGTCATTGCCTTGGGTGTACATTAGCCCATGCTTGATTGTTCCTTGTATATATGTAAGAACATGCTTTTGCTACTGCCTAGTGCACCCTCTTTGGTTCCACCATGAACTGACTGAGGGTATTGACAATGTAATAAATGTCTGGCCTGGTATTGACCAGATACATCAACGACCCTATGAACTGCCTGTACAAGGTGCGATTGACTTCTTTATCTCGGATTCATCAATCTTCTTTTACTTGGTGATCATTGGAGTATCCATAGATCTATAGTCCCACATTTTGAACCTTTTCAAAATATTTGTAGTGTACCTCCCTTGTGCAAGGAAGATTTCACCCTTCTACTGCCAAACTTCTAACCCCAGGAAATAATGCATCCATCCCAAATCCTTCATGTCGAATTTTGTGGCTAGGTTCTCCCTTAAGTCTTTTATGAGACTAGATGATCTTGTCGGGAAAAGATGATCCACATATAACACTAGAAAAGAGTCTCATTCTCTATAACAAGATAATAGATATTAGGTCTACATCACTCTTGATGAATCCCATCTTCTGCAAATAGCCATCAATTTGACCGTACCATTCTCTAGGTGTCTATTTAAGCCCCTACAAGGCTTTCTTCAACCTGCATACATGAGATTTATTCTCATGTGTCTCAAAACCCTCTGGTTGTTCAATGTATACTTCTTCTTCGATCACCCCATTCAAGAACGCCATCTTGACATCCATCTGGTGAATCTCCCACCCCATTTGTGCTACAAGGGATATCAAAAATCTAATAGAAGTATACCTAGCTACTGGGGTGAAGGTTTCTTCATAGTCTATCCCTTCCTTCTGAGCATACCCCTTAGGCACAAACTTGGCTTTGTATTTCTCCACACTTCCATCAGCAGCATATTTGACTTTGTAGATCCATCTCGAACTTACCATTGAACTATCCTGAGGCCTAGGTACCACTTATTAGACATCACTGACCATTATAGAAGTGTATTCCTACACCATTGCATTTACCCATTATTGATGCTGAACAACCTCCTGAAAACTAGTGGGTCCCCAACTTGAGCCACCAAGACCTAGTATCTGTCTGGCTGTCTTCATTCCGGTTTCTCATTCCTAGGTGCACTAGCAAAGTCCTCTGCATCTCGTAGAATCTGTCAAAGTTCCCGAATCATTCTTCCATTGGTAGTGGGTAAATCCATCTTCTCTTCCTCTTCCTGAGACTCCACCTGTTTTGAATCTTTGTCTTTAGGAGAATTACAGGTACTAGTTTCTACTAGTCAGAGTGGTTGTACCAACAAATCTTCTTTTGATTGCTCCTTGGAAGGCATTTCTTAGGATTTCCTGGAAGCTCTCTCCTCCATGAGCTTTACATCTCGTCGAGCTAATACCTTCCTATTCCTTGGAAGATAGACTCTATATGCCTTAGAATTCTCACTATATCGCACAAGATATCCCTTTTCTGTAGTTTGATCCAATTTCTTTCTCTTTTCTTCGGGTATATGTGTTAGCAAATTATATATTACTAAGCAATGGAACACATAAATATTGCATAATATAAACACATAAAACACATAAAACAAGAGAGACATAGATATACGTGGTTCATCCAGTTTGGGCTACGTCCAAGGAGAAACATCCAATCCTTCCTATAATATTATCCAACAAACTGAAGAGATACAATATACAACAGATCTGTTGTAATTCCCTCTTTGCTTTCAATATCCTCACTCATAATACAGATATACATAGATGCAATACAATTCCCTCACATATGGTGAAGGGTTGCCTTCTAGGGAAAAAAACCCTAAATTAAACATAACTTCTATTGTCAGATCTTCCCCTAATGAACGACCTAGATTGACTATGAAATTACAACATTTTCCAAGGAAATTTTACATCTATTTTTAGCTTCAGGGGCACTACCTCCTATCCCCCTTGCTACGGCAGGGGGCTCCTAAAGGTCGTGGCCGCCCCCCCTAGACCCCTCTTACAGTGAGGATTTTACGGGCAGCGTTGTCACCCCATTACGAACTGGGGTCTAATGCAGCGATACCTTTGAATACAGAAGATAATCAGGCTCCACACCCAACAATCTCCCACTTATAAATTGAATATAGCAACTTCACCGCTACTTCATTTGCTGGACAATGAATCCACTTTGGACCTGACTGTTTCTCATCTTCTTCATCATACTTAAATACCAATTGAAACTGAGCAGATTCTCAGTTTTTCCTTGGTTACAACTTTTGTTAACATATTTGTAGGAGTCTAGCTAGTGTGTATCTTTTCCAGCTTCAACTGTCCATCTTCCAACGCTGACCGTATGAAACGGTACTTGAACTGCATATGTTTAGTCTTGGAATGAAATGTAGAGTTCTTTGTAAGATGTATGGCACTCTGGCTGTCACTGTATAACTTGCCCAACTCCTGCTCATTACCCAATTCATCTAGAAATCTTTGTAGCCAAATCATTTCTTTACTAGCCTCTGTAGCAGAA
Organism: Pinus taeda; assembly: GCA_000404065.3. Taxonomy (NCBI): domain Eukaryota; kingdom Viridiplantae; phylum Streptophyta; class Pinopsida; order Pinales; family Pinaceae; genus Pinus; species Pinus taeda. The sequence continues at coordinate 80,159 of APFE030870190.1, read as the reverse complement.
ACATACTCTTCTTCTGTTGTTGAGAGTGCAACAACACTTTGCAGTTTTGAGACCCAACTGACAGTTGTTCCACCGACAGTAAACACATACCCTGTTGTGCTCCTCCTGTTATCTCTATCACCCACCATATTTGCATCAACATATCCCTGTAGAGAAATGTTTGAACCACCAAAGCATAATTCTTGATTTGTGGTACCTCTCA
>APFE030870190.1:0-72025 GCA_000404065.3 Pinus taeda | reverse complement strand
TTTTAACAACAGGAGAAAATATTTCATCAAATCAATACCTTTCTTCTGTGCAAACCCCTTCACCACAAGTCTAGCTTTGTACCTCTGTTTTCCTCCATCTTCTTCCTTCAACCTGTAAACCCATTTATTCTTCAATTTAGTTTTTCCTGCAGGCAACCTGACTAAATCCCAAGTCTGGTTATGCATTAAGGAGTCCATCTCTTCTTCCATGGCTACCTCCCACTTCTTCCTGCTTTCAACCTGCATTGCTTCTTCATAACATTCGGGTTCACAGAGTCAGTCAACAATAAATAATATAATGAAGGAGAGTATTGTTCAGGGGGTCTACTTATCTTGGTAGATCTTCTAACACCACTTTCAGGTGTTTGGGGTGCCTATTGCTGTTGTGGTGGTTTCTATTGTTGTGGTTTTTTATTATTAGTATTTTCAAACACCTTTACTTTTTCAGTGATTTCATCAAAGATCTGTGTATTCCTTGTTTTCTTTTTCTTGTTTCTTTTCCTACAACTGATTCTTATATAAGACCTTTTCATTGAATATTACATCTCTGCTCTTAATGATTTTGTGATTTTCATAATCATATAAGCGATAACCAAAATCATCAGCACCATATCCAATAAAGGTGCATTTATTTGACTTTGCCTCAAGCTTTGTTCTATTTTCTTTATCAATTTGGACAAAGGCCTCACAACCAAAAGGCTTTAAAAAGGAGTAGTTTACCTTTTTTCTTGTTCATGCTTCCTCTGGAACACAACCATCCAAGGAACTTGAAGGCCCTATGTTTATTAGATAAACAATAGTATCTACAGCATCTGCTCAAAACTGTAAAGGAAATCCTGCATGCAATCTCATGCACCTTGCATGTTTCATGGTTGTTCTGTTCATCCTTTTCTGACACACCATTTTCTTGTGGTGTTCTTGGAACTGTCTTCTCTCTACGAATTCCATGCTCTGAATAGTATCTATCAAACTCTTTGCTGCAATATTCACCTCCATTGTCTGGTCTAAGACACTTCAATTTCTTTCCTGTCTCAATCTCAAACAAAGCTTTCCATTTTTTGAAAGTATCAAATACATCAGATTTATTCTTAATACAATAAATCCAAGTTTTTCTAGTTGCATCATCAATAAAAGTAACATAATAACGAGAGCCATCGAGAGATGATACCTGAGTAGGTCCCCATACATTTGTATGTACAAGCTCTAATTTTTCTCTCTTCTTTTCTTTCCCAACTTTGAGAAATCTGACTCTCTTTTGTTCTCCATAAATGCAATTCTCACAGAAGTCCAAATCAACATTCTTCAAACCCGGCAACAAATTCCTTGAGTGAAGAATCTTCATCCCCTTTTCACTCATGTGTCCGAGCCTACAATGCCATAATGCTGCATCTGCTCCTTTGGAAGTTAAAGCATTAACAGAGTTAGAAATACCATTACATAAATACAACGTACCAACCTTTTTACCTTTTGCTATTACCAGGGCTCCTTTGGTGACCTTCCAAGCTTTATTTGTGAAAGTTGTCGCACAACCTTCATCGCCTAACTGCCCTGTTGAAATCAAATTTTTCTTTAGATCGAACATGCCTTACCTGCTTTAGTAGCCATTGGTTTCCATTCTGCTTTTTTATAAGAACCTTAACCATTCCAACAATTTTACAGGGTTTATCATCACCCAAATGAACTTGTCCAAAATCTCCTTGAACATAGTCATGAAGGTATTTCCTATCAGCTGTGGCATGGAATGAGGCCCCTGAATCTACCACCAAGGAATCAATAATATTTTCGAAAGAAAGAATCAAAGCATCTTGTAACACCTCACCTGTCACATTTTCTTCATGATTTTTTTCTTGTTGTGCATCTCCTTCTTTTCCCTTCCGAGATCTACAGTCTTTCTTTAGGCGTCCTTTCTTTCCGAATTTCCAACACACTATCCCCGATCTGGACTTGGATATGCCTTTCCTTGATTTACTGCGATATCCTGAGCTCTTTCCTCTTTCCATATTTCTTCCCGTAGACTCTGCACTCAAAAACTTACCCGATGTCTCACCGGAGCTTTTCTGTCGCATTTCCTCGCTAAGGATAGCACTAACAACATCATCAAACTTTAAAGTACTAGATCCAGAAATAGAGTTACTAATGGCCATTAATTAACCATTCCAACTTTTTGGTAATGAGCACAAGAATAATAGAGCACTAACTTCATCATCAAAGTTTACCCCTATAGAACATAACTGACTTGTAATAATATTAGAATAATTTAAATGGTCTGCAATAGATCCACCTTCTGACATCTTCATATTAAATAACCATTTCATAAGAAATACCTTGTTTGAGGCCGAGGGTTTTTATATAGTTTCTCCAACGCCTTAATCAAACCCTCTGTCGTTGTTTCCTTCGAAATGTTGAAGGCGACCAATGTTGCAAGGCACAACCGTACTGTTCCGAGTGCCTTTCTATCAAGAAGGTTCCATCTTCATCTATCATACCCGTCGGCATCTTTGTTTTTCTGCCTAATGGTAGGTACAGATCTTTCTGATATAAATAATATTCCATATGCATCTTCCACAACGAGAAGTTTTGGCCATTAAATTTCTCGACCCTAAACTTACCATCTTCTGCCATTGCTCCCACTCAAACTAGGAACCCTTATTTTTGTGAGTTTATCATCCAAATAGACCTTCGACTCTGATACCAGTTGTTAGAAAAATATATCTTACGAGCAATGGAACACATAAAATATTGCAGAAATGTAAACACAGAAAACTTAGAAAACAAGAGAGACACAGATATATGTGGTTCACCCAGTTTGGGCTACGTCCACCCTGAACAGCCAGTCCTTCCTTTCTATTATCCAGCAAAATGAAGAGACACAACCTACAGCAGATCCGTTGTAATAACCTTTGTTTTCTCTCACAGTCTCACCTCTCTGCTTCTCGTTCTGAGAATACACATCTATTACACAACCTCAAATACAGTGCCCTCATACAAAGAGAGGGGTTTCCTTCTAGGGCAAAAAACCCTAAACTAAACATAATTTCTACCGTCAGATCATCCGCCTAATGAACGACCCAGATTGACTAGAAATTACTATACTTTTACAAGGCAATTTTACATCTATTTTTAGCTTCGAGGGCGCTGCCCGTGAAACCCCTGTCAGGTGATTATTGGCCCCCGGACCCCCCAGCTGGGGAGGATCGGCCCCCCCGAACCCCCGCGTGGAGGGGTGTACAAACTACCTGGAGTATACACCCGGCTGAAACAAAGACCTCTAAACAATCATGCTCCATACTCAACACCTTGTTCTTCCTTTGGTAGTGGGTAAATCCATCTTCTCTTCCTCTTCCTGAGACTTCACCCGTTTGAAGCTTTGTCTTTAGGAGAATTACAAGTACTAGTTTCTGTTGGTTGGAGTGGTTGTGCCAACAGATCGTCTTTTGACTGCTCCTCGGAAGGCATTTCTCGAGATTTCCTGAAAGCTCTATCCTCCATGAACTTTACATCCCGCCAAACTAATACCTTCCTATTCCATGGAAGATAAACTCTATATGCCTTAGCATTCTTGCTATATCCCACAAGATATCCCTTTCCTGCAGCTTGATCCATTTTCTTTCTCTTTTCTTCAAGTATATGGCAGTATGTCGAACTCCCAAATATCTTGAAATGACTAACTTCAGGCGTCTTCCCGATGAAGACACTTTTCGAAGTAATCTTGCCCAATGCCCTGGGAGGAGTCCTGTTTTGGACATAAAATATCGTGTGGCATGCTTCTTCCCATAGGAATTTGGGCATATCCTGATCATACAACATCACCCTCGTTGCTTCCACAATAGTCTTATTCTTCATGCTTTCTTCTTTTTCTGGAAATATACGTGAGTCCCTTTGAGTTGATGCCTCTGCATCATGCTCCTAACCCATAGTAGATTCTTCTATGTTGTTTTCGGATATCTGCTTTGATACCATGTGAAAATTTCTAACCCGAAATTCTATTGCAGTAACTGATTTATTTCACCTATTTATTTCTCACAATAAGTTATTCACAAAATCCCTCTAGAAAACATTAAAATAAATTCTACTGCAGTTATCACATAATTACATAGAGAAAATAATAGTGATATACAAACAAAGGAACCAATCACATCAACATAGTTGTTTTTGGACAATTGTCCCCCAAAAAACCCAATGTGCGAAATCTGGTGTAGCAGATGAGCATTTTATCAATCTTCAGCAAAAATCGCTTTACAAGGAATTATTTTACAGAGAAACTGAGACACTACTGAGAGAAAACACATGAGGCAAGGTTCATCCCTCTCTTGGAAATTTTCTAACACCCTGGAGACCCTTCTCCCACTTCTGTGTCACTCTGTGTGGTTTTGCGTCAACCTGCATGGGGACTGGGTCTGCTGGACTACGTCTTCCCTCTGCACTATCTCTCAATACCCTTGCATTACCTCCTCCTCAGTCACTGAATACTGTTGATGCCCTCCTGTTCCTCCACCCTGTGACTCTCCCTCTAAAATCTATCTCCTTCTCTTTGAGAATCAATTTTCCTTCGGATAATGAGTATCTGCCAATGTTTTTCCAAATGACTCTCAAGTCTTCTGTTATACTTTTCCTGTTGATGAATCAAAGGCTGATGTTAAGTCTCTAATCAATGACTAAGATTAAAACAGATTTGATCCTCGTCTCTTACAAGTTTCTCACCCATATCTTTATTAATACCCATTAATATTTTTATTTTCCTAAGTTTAGACTTAGGAACCCATTAAAAATATTAATTATTTTAATAATTCCTCATCCTAGTGGAATTTTCCAAATGATTTTTGAGTCTTGGAGATCTCATATATTCTAGCCCCTCCACAAAATTTTGGAGCTAGAGCACATCCGATGCTACCGAAAATCAAAAGTCCCTCTTAGCGAGGAATATGCTCTAGTAGTACTTCCCAATAGAAGCACCACATTAATCCACGACATCGGTCCTCTGTTATTTTTGATGCTCGGTCTACTGCCTCTCATCTATTACGCTGCTACAACATTTACTGCTACCCATGACATTGCAACTGTCACTGCTACATCTGTACTTCAACTCCCTTTGAATATGATGCATCATGCTACCCATAGCACTGCCACTGTTATCTATTGCACTGCATCTATACTATCCACTTCTTCTACTGAAATGGATTCTTCACCATCCCCATCTTCTCCTTCAAATAAAAAAAAAAATTCTTCCCAAAGCCTTGGTGAGAATGGCTGCCACCTGTTCTCCAGTAGGAGTGTACCTCAAATGTACTGCCCCTCATTGGACACAGTCTCTGACAAAGTGACACTTGATATCAATGTGCTTTGACCGATCATGTATTGGATTCTTAGAGAGCTTGATGCAACTCTGATTATCACACAAAATACTGGTCACTTCAATATTCCTCCTAAATAGATTAACAAGAAATTTCCTAAGCCATATGGCTTCGTACGAAGTTGTGCTAGCTGCAATATATTACGTTTCAGTTGAACTTAGAGCCACGGGTTTCTGTTTCCTACTACACCAGGAGGTCATTCTTGATCCAATGTTGAAACAGTGCCCAATGGTACTCTTTCGATATACTGAACTATCAGTACAATTTGCGTCAGTGAACCCACTCTTCTTGATGACATTGCCTTGGTTGTACATTAGCCCATGCTCGACTATTCCTTGTATATCTCTAAGAACATGCTTGGATGCTGCCCAAAGGGCCCTCTTTGGTTCCACCATGAACTGATTGAGGGTATTGACAATGTAGAAAATGTTCGGCCTAGTTTTGACCAGATACATCAGGGATCCTATGAGTTGCCTATACAAGGTGGGATTGGCTTCTTTATCTTCGGATGCATCAATATTCTTCTAGTTGGTGATCATTACAGTAGCCATAAGTCTACAGTCCTACATTCTGAACCTTTTCAAAATCTCTGTAGCATACCTCCCTTGTCGAAGGAAGATTTCACCCTTCTGCTGCTAAACTTCCAACCCCAGGAAATAATGCATTCATCCCAAACCCTTCATGTCAAATTCTATGGCTAGGTTCTCCTGACAGTCTTTGATGAGCCTGGATGAGGTAGTCAGGAAAATATCATCCACATATAACACCAATATTAGAGGCTCATTCTCTACAACAAGATAGTATAGATTAGGATCCATGTCACTTTTGACGAATCCCATCTTCTGCAAGTAGCCATAATTCGATCGTACCATGCTCTAGGTTCATGTTTAAGCCCATACAAAGCTTTATTCAACCTGCATACATGATATTTCTTCTCACGTGTCTCAAAACCCTCTAGTTGTTCAACGTATACTTCTTCTTCAATCACCCTGTTCAAGAACGTTGTATTGACATCCATCTGGTGAATCTCCCACCCCATCTTTGCTGCAAGGGATATCGCAGATGTAATAGAAGTATACCTGGCTATTGGAGGTGAAGGTTTCTTTGTAGTCTATCCATTCCTTCTGAGCATACCCCTTCTGTGTCACTTCTACATCACTCTATGTGGTTCTGCATCCCTCGACGTCAGCGTAAGTGAGGACTACGTCTTCCCTCTGCGTTATCTCTTCATACCCATGGGTTACCTCCACCTCAGTCACTGACTACTGCTAATTCCCTCCTCTTCCTCCACCCTGCAACTCTTCCTCTGAAATCTATCTCCTTCTCTTTGAGATTCAATTTTTCTTGGGATACTGAGTATTTGTCGGTGTTTTTCCAAATGACTCTCAAGTCTTCTCTTATACTTTTCATGTTGATGAATCAATGACTGAAATTAAGTCTCTAATCAATGACTAATATTAAAATAGAATTGATCCTCGTCTCTTAGAATCTTCTCACCCATATCTTTATTAATACCCATTAATATTTTTATTTTCCTAAGATTAGACTTAGTAACCCATTAAAAATATTAATTATTTTAATAACTCCTCATCCGGGTGGAATTCCTCCAAATAATTTCTGGCTTTGGAGATCTCATATATTCTAGACCCTCCACAAAATTTTGGAGCTAGAGCACATCTAATGCCACCGAAAATCAACAGTCCCTCTTAGCGAGGAATGTGCTTTATTGGCACTTCCCAATAGAAGCACCATAATGATCCACGACATCGATCCTCTACGTTGTTTGATGCTTGGTCTATGCCCCTCATCTATTGTGTTGCTGCAACTTGTTCTACTGCCCATGACACTGCTACATTTGTACTGCAACTCCCTTTGAATATGTTTCATCATGGTGCCCATAGCACTACCACTACTATCTGTTGCACTGCATCTATACTATCTGGTTCTTCTACTGAAATAGATTCTTCACCATCCCAATCTTCTCGCTAAAATAAACAAAATTTGTTCTTCCTAGAGCCTTGCTGAGAATGGCTGCCACCTTTTCTCCAGTAGAAGTGTGCCTCAACTGTACAGCCCCTCGTTGGACACTGTCTCTGATGAAGTGACACTTGATATCAATGTGCTTCGACTGATCATGAAATACTGGATTCTGAGAGAGCTTGATGTAACTATGATTATCACACAAAATATTGGTTGCTTCCATCTTTCCCTTGAATAGATTCACAAGCAATGTCCTAAACCATACATCTTCACACGAAGCTATGCTAGTTGACATATATTCTTCTTTAGCTGAACTAAGAGCCATGAATTTCTGTTTCCTACTACACCAGGAGGTCATTCTTGATCCAATGTTGAAACAGTACCCAGTGGTACTTTTCCGATCTACTAAAATTATAGCCCAATCTGCGTAAGTGAACCCACTCATCCTGATGTCATTGCCTTGGGTGTACATTATCCCATGCTCGACTTTTCCTCATATATATCTGAGAACATGCTTGGCTGCTACCCAGTGTGCCCTCTTTGGTTCCAATATGAATTGACTGAGGGTGTTGATAGTGTAACAAATGTCTAGCGTGGTATTGACCAAATATATCAGGGACCTTATGAGTTTCCTGTACAAGGTGCGATCGACTTCTTTATCTTCGGATGCATCAATATTCTTCCAACTGGTGATCATTGGAGTAGCCATAGGTCTACAATCCCACATTATGAACCTTTTCAAAATCTTTGTAGTGTACCTCCCTTGTCCAAGGAATATTTCACCCTTCTGCTACCAAACTTCCAAATCCCAGGAAATAATGCATCCGTCCCAAATCCTTCATGTCAAATTCTATGGCTAGGTTCTCCTTGCAGTCTTTGATGAGCCTGGATGAGCCTGTCAAGAAAATATCATCCACATATAACACCGGGATTAGAGGCTCATTCTCTACAACAAGATAGTAGAGATTAGGATCTGCGTCACTCTTGACGAATCCCATCTTCTGTAAGTAGCCATCAATTCAACTATACCATGATCTAGGTACCTTTTTAGGCCCATACAAGGCTTTCTTCAACCTACATACATGATATTTATTCTCATGTGTCTCGAAACCCTCTGGTTGTTCAATGTATACTTCTTCTTCTATCACCCCATTCTATAACGTCGTCTTGACATCCATCTAGTGAATGTCCCACTCCATTTGTGTTGTAAGGGATATCACAGATCTAATAGAAGTATACTTGGATACTGGGGTGAAGGTTTCTTTGTAGTCTATCCCTTCCTTCTGAGCCTACCCCTTAGCCACAAACTTGACTTTGTATTTTTCCACACTGCCATTTGCAGCATATTTGACTTTGTAGATCCATTAGAACCTACCACTGACCTGTCCTGAGGCCTAGGTACCACTTCCCAGACATCATTGACCATTATAGAACTGTATTCCTCCACCATAGCATCTACCCATACTTGATGTTGAACAACCTCTTGAAAACTAGAGGGTTCCCCAACCTAAGCCACCAAGGTCTCATATCTGTCTGGCTATCTTCGCTCCCTTTTCTCATTCCTGGGTGCACCAACGAAGTCTTCTGCATCCCGTAGAATCTGTCAAAGTTCCCGGCTCATTATTGCATTGGTAGTGGGTAAATCCATCTGCTTTTCTTCTTCTTGAGACTCCACCTATTCTGAAGGTTTGTCTTTAGGAGAATTACAGGTACTAGTTTCTACTGGTCAGAGTGGTTGTACGAACAGATCGTCTTTTGACTGCTCCTTGGAAGGCATTTCTCAGGATTTCCTAAAATTTCTATCCTCCAGTAAATTTACATTCCGCCGAACTACTACCTTCCTATTCCCTGGAATATAGACTCTATATGCCTTAGCATTTTCGCTATATCCCACAAGATATCCCTTTTCTGCAGTTTGATCCAATTTCTTTATCTTTTCTTCAGGTTATGGCAGTATGCCAAACTCCCAAATATCCTGAAATGAATAAATTAAGATGTCTTCTGGGTGAAGACACTTTCTAGAGTAATCTTTCCCAATGCCCTATGAGGGGTCTTGTTCTAGACATAAAATGTCGTGCTGCATGTTTCTGCCCATAGGAACTTGGGCATATCTTGATCATACAACATTGCCCTGGCTGCTTCCACAATAGTCTAGTTCTTCGTGCTTTCTTCTTTTTCTAGAAATTTTCCTGAGTCCCTCTGAGTTGATGCCTTTGCATCATGCTCCTGACCCATATCAGATTCTCCTCTCCTGTTACTAGATCTCTGCATTGATACCATGTGAGAATTTCTAACCCGAAATTCTACTGCAGTAACTGATTTATTTCACCTACCTATTTCTCACAATAAGTTATTTACGAAATCCCTTCAACAAACATTAGAATAAATTCTATTGTAGTTATCACATAATTACATAGAGAAAATAACATTGATATAGAAACACAAGGATCAATCACATCAACACAATTTTTTTTGGACAATTGTCCCCAGAAAAACCCAATGTGGGAAAAACGGTGTAGTAGATGAGGGTTTTATTAATATTTTGCAACAATTGATTTACAAGGATGATTTTACAGTGAAACTAAGATACTACTGAGAGAAAACACCTGAGGCAAGGTTCATCCCTCTCTTGGAAATTTTCTGACACCCTGGAGATCCTTCTCCCACTTTTGTGTCACTCTCCATGGTTCTTCGTCCCTCTGCGTCAGCCCGCATGAGGACTGCGTCTTCCTTTATTCTCTCTCAATACCCCTGCATCACCTCCTCTTAGTCAATGACTGTTGCAGGTGCCCTCCTCTTCCTCCACCCTGCAACTCTCCCTCTGAAATCGATCTCCTTCTCTTTGAGAATCAATTTTCCTTAGGATACTAAGTATCTGCCGATGTTTTCCCAAATTAATCTCAATTCTTCTCTTATACTTTTCCTGTTGATGAATTAACAACCGAGATTAATTATCTAATCAATGACTAATATAAAAAATAGACTTGATCCTCGTCTCTTAGAATCTTCTCACCATATCTTTATTAATACCCATTAATATTTTATTATCCTAAGTTCAGAATTAGGAACCCATTAAAATTATTATTTTTTTAATAACTCCTCATCTAAGTGGAATTTCTCCAAATGATTTATGGGTCTTGGATACCTCATATGTTCTAGCCCCTCCACAAAATTTTAGAGCTAGAGCACATCCGATACTACCCAAAATCTACAAACTAAAAGTCAAAGATTACCATGTTGGAGAAGGTCGAAAATCCAAGAAGTAGTCCTAATGTACACTACAACAAAAGGAAAACACAATACCTTTCACAGTCTCGGTGCTAGCTTCAAAAATTTGGGTGTCATTAAAACCCATGTCATTCCACAACAATCTTAATTACTTAAGCAATTTCGATGATTTGCATTGAACAATGCTTGAAGGCCACAAAGATCTTTGCTCATGCTAGTCAACTCAAGACAGGTTCTACTCCAACAAGGAGCATTGGAACAAGGTTACAGAGATATACAATCACAACATACATTACAACAATATCACTTCAAAAGGATAATATAATGCCACATATCGGGTGGACATCATGACACTCCTCTCAAAATTATTGATTTCTATTCCATTCCCTCACAATCAAGGAATCAAATAATAACAACATAAAAGGAAGTAGTGCTTGGTGCTGAACAATGCAAGGAACTCTCAAGAAAGGTTCTGGAACTCTATTGTACTATGAAGCTCAAACAAGAATCTCATTGAATTAGATCATTCAAGAAAGCATCAAGGTGGAGATTTCATCTTCACATGACAAGTAAGTATCTTTTCATTCTATATTCAAGTTCGGTTAAATGACTTCATGATTGCAAGGGCATCTATGAATTGGATGAGTTACCAAGATTCCTTGCATGAAGAAGGGGAATAGACATAGTCCTCTAAGTAGATAAAGTCATCAAAAGGTCTCTTTTGAATTTATGAAAAGGGATACTTATGAAATATTCCCTCACATAGAAAAATTGGAGACATCAAAGTGATGTTGATGATAAAATCATTTTCTTAAGGTGCAATAAATAAGGTAAAATGAAATCTGACCTACATGAACGTAAAAAGGCATTAAAGAATGTAGGATATCTTCACAAGGTCTTATATATAAGATTTAGGAATGAAGACAACCATCATTGATGCATTGGCAAGGTAACAAATATCCATGAACAAGAAGGTTACCTCATTCAACAACTTGTAGTCTTTATGCAAGATAGCAAAGGACAAGTTGATGGAAAAAATATTGAAGGTTAAAAGAACTCAACCTTGTGCAGAAAAGGAAGGCAAGGTTTGTCCTCAAACGAGACAAACTTAGTATAGTTAAGATTCAATGCTATAGAAATATTTTGAAAGCTCATATCGCTGAAATATGGAGGAAGTTGAAGAAAAGGGCCAAGGAAAGATGGAGTAACAAATCTATCCTATGAGTAAGATAATATCCCTCACAAAAAGGTACTATCATAAGTTCCTAGGTGTTATAAGATATGACAATGATAATAAGATGCATCATGGCATCATGGAAGCATTAGAAACAAGATCTCATGACATCACCATGGGAATCATGAAGGAAAAAAGGGAAAAAATCCATGGCAGTCAACCATGAAGGATATAGCTCTTGGGAATCTCATTTAATATTGAAGGAAAGACACATGTCATCCATGACAAGGCTCATCATACATCAAGGAAAAAAAAGAAGAAGGAAACATTTGCGAGATGGGGATATGCAAGATCCTCAAGGTTCTCTAATGGAATCCTCATCAGAGGGTTCACTAATATAGAGAGGAAGCAAGTGTTTCATCAGGAACTCCAACTTATGAAATTCATGGGATGATGGTGTGATAACATGACGCAGATCAAGGGATTGAAGATCTTTTCAATCAAGGAAGTTGCTGGAAGAAGCCTAGATGACCTAAAGCTAAAATAAGGTATGTATGATTGTATTTAATATTATAATGTCATGTCATATGGTTTAAGGTAACATGGATCATTACTTCTAGCTTGCGAAGCATGATGAAGAGAAAAAGGATGTTCTCCTCCGAAAGAATGCAGGAAGGCATACGTCACACTAGATGAAATCAACATAATATGTTCTCTTATGAAGTATGAGGTAGTTGACTAAGAAAATCTGATTGAAAGCTCCTAGAAATGGAATGTTTGAGGAAGGAAGAGATCATGATATATGCAACCATGATGAAGGTGATCAACATCCAAAAGGCCAAGAATATTTGACTAGGAAATCTTCTGGAAACATATGAAGAGTCTGATGAAAGCCTGAAAAAGATAAAGACCATTGACAATGGATATCTTAGGGAGATGTGTCAACATGTATGCAGGATGATGATACCTACAGGAAGATGTCATAATGAAGAGCCATCTCAAAAGGTACAATTTGATTTAATGTTATGTTTTGCTTTCTTCAATAATATTTGGATGAGTTCATGCAGGGCTACTGGCACAAGAGTTGTAAGTACAAGTACAACTAGCATTCATGTGGTGGATGCAAATTCCTGAAAGAAACATGATGAGGAAGAAGTAGCCATATGACGAAGGTTCCAAATATGTATCAAGAAGGCCACTTTCCATGAAGAAAAGAATGACATAACAAACCAAGAAGGAAAGTGATGGTGGCTAATTCCCTACAAGGAATAAGTTCAACTAAATTTCATGGCATCAAGGAGAGAAGTTGATCAAGTAGCTGAAGGACCCACGAAGAAGAAGTTGTTGATATAGAGAAGAGTCCCTAGCTAAGAGGGAGCTATGACAGGTCCCCGATCAAGAGGGAGTTTGAATTAAATCACCCCTGATTACAAAGGAGTGACAATTGTGTTTTTCTATTCCATGTGTCATTCACTAGACCAGGACTAACAACCATAATCATAGATGAAGGCCATGAATGGAAATGTAGACACATGATAAACACATCATTCTTGTATTCACCTGGGAAGAAAGAATGGAGGGTTGGGTAATCATTTGGCATCCGATACTTTTTGAGGAAGTGTAGGGCATCCAAGATAAGAGTAGGCAATAGGACCAATATTCTTTGAGGGTTGGGAACCCAAGATAAGAATAGTCCTAGAAGGTCATACTCAGTGAACACTCGGGTGGGTATGAACCTCGAGAGACAATGATGAAGGTGTCTATAAATCATTGGTATCACTAGAATTGTAGCTCATGGTCTTGTAGAGAGATGGAGCTATTAGTCAAGGCCTTGCACGATGGCAATGTTGATTGATATGGTGTTATACATATGGGATTACCAATCTGATTCTTCTTATGAGAAATTATTCAGATTGAGAATTACCAAGTACCATCATGAATACCTCCCTAGTTAGGAGGGAGTGTTGAAGAAAATGTAACTAGGTTTAGTTTTCATGACATTGTAATTATGATTTTTGTAAAACAAGAAAATAGATTTATTATTCCTTACTGCATGGGTTTCATGAGCAAGAGGTTTTATAGATGGCTCCCATTGAAAGCCTTAGGATTTATATTTAAGGTCAAAGAGTCAAAGACATGAATAAGAAGCTCTTCATGAGCCTATGTAAAATGTATAGAAGCCTAAAGTAACCCTCCATGACCAAGCACAATCCTCCAAAACAAGCACAAATAATTATGCAAGCAAAACGATAAGGAGAACATCATGTCGGCCTCAAATATATATACAAATGTCATGTTGGCTCATATAAAAGACACAACGGTTCACTTGTTAAAGTCGGATAAAAATTGGAGAATTAACCACTATTTATACCCAATTAGGGTATCCACAAAAACTTAGATAGAATCTTAGACTTGTCTGAAATTTCAGAGGTGTGGTACAGAATCTCAGATGGCCTAGAAAGGACGATATCTGAGACAGGGTACAGGAGTATAGCATCTTAGTTGAGCATCATAATTACAATTTCGGTTGGGCATTTCAGATGATCATCATGATTACAGTTTCAACATACTAGGATAGTCTTGGCATATATATCACGATAAGGATCCTAGAACAAGAAGCTCTCATCTATACACACTAGAAATCATTGAAGCATTCACATATCTCAGTATGGAAGTCTCATCAACATGATGCTGATCTCAGTGAGAAGTGCAGTAATGATCTAAGAGAAGATGTAGATATGGTGCAACAACTATGTTCTCCATATTGTGATGAATATCTCAGTGAAGGTGCATGAATGATGAACTCGGTGAAACAACAGTGTTGATGATAATCTCAAGAGTAAGAAGAAGGATTGGTGACTTGGCCTTGGAGTGGCCTAGTAGGTCAAGGGTTATGGTCTTGGTGTTCGTCAATTGGAATCTCTATAAGAATAATTTTGTGCGGGTTTTCCTCTCTAAGAGGGAGAGGTTTTGGCCCTGGCAGAAAGCCAAACATCTTGTGTTCTTGTCTCTTTGTTTTTGGTAATAGTTTGATGAAGTAAACACACACACTAATAATAAAAGGAATGTCAAGCTAAGACAAATTTTAAAAGCACTTCACAAATTGTTATGAAGCCTAGAAGAATCCTACTAATAATAATTTCCCTAGATTCTTCAACATATATAACCAACACATCTGACCAGCCCACCTGTGTGGGTTTTGTTGAATAATGTTCAGGGACAAACCCTTTTTTTTGTAGAAAGAGAGTATTTTTGGCTTTTTGAGGACATATGGAGGCCTTTTTGAGCATTTCAAGAGCCTAGATAGGGATTTTTGGGCCTTTTGAATGCATTGGAAGCATTATTTTGATCAGTTGGATCTTGTAAACATATGCAATTGAGATTTTGAACATCTTAATAAATAGGTCACACTAGAAGAAGACCTAAAGACGTAGCCCAGGAGGGGTGAAATCCATTAGAAACATGTCTTCATTTTATTGCTTCTGTTTTCAATCTCCATTCTTTTCTTTTGCTGCAATTTTTTATCAAGTTTATGTGTTTTCACAATTTCAATCCCTAACATAAGAATATATAAACTAACTTGCAATTCGTTCAGTAATACCTTCATTTCATTTTTGGATTAGAAGCTTTGTTGATGGGCCTTGAAATAGCCATAGATCTCAAAATACAATCTTTAAGTGTGAAAGGAGATTTTGATCTTGTCATCAAATAGGTTAAGGGTATTTTTTCATGCAATAATGACAAACTTGAGAAGTACAAAAATGTTGTATGGGATGCTATTGAGTTACTTGATGCATTTGGTTTGCAAATTATCCCTAGAGAAGAAAATGGTCAGGTTGATGATCTAGCCATAACTACTTCTACCTTTCAAATCCATGATAGTATAATAAAGGACAAGGCCACGATATAAGTTGTTTTTAGGCCCTCTGTCCTCGATAATGTTGAGCATTGGAAAGTGTTTGATGATGAAACAAAATCATCCATTTTCTTAATCATTTGGATGAGTTCAAATATTTTCAAGCTTATTCCAAAGAAGAAGGATCTAATACCAAAAACAAAGATAGGGTAAACCCCATTTTTGGGAATATGGTGGCCATGGAACAACTCTTTAACATGAATGATGCCACCAAAAAGGCTAATGATAGGAAGATGGATGTTAGTGAATTAATTGAAGTTAACATTAGTTTTCCTGAAAATCCAAAATGGTTAAAATAGGTAAAGGGGTTTCCGAAGAAGAGAAAGAAAATTTAATCGATCTTCTTATTCAATATTGCGTTGTCTTAGCCTTGTCATATGATGAGCTCAAAGGCTATAGAAAGGATGTTATAGAACATACTATTCCTTTGAAATATGAAGATGCTAAACCATTTAAGAAGAAACTTAGGAAAATTAAGCGTAATTTAGCTCCTCGTTTTCAGAAAGAACTACAAAAAATGCTCATTGCAGGTATCATCAAATTGACACAAAATCATATAAACCATCTCAAGTAGGTTTTGGATAGATGTCGGGAATTTTGCATATCATTAAATCTTGCCAAATCAGTGTTTGGGGTTACTGAAGGAAAATTACTGGACATGTCATTTCTAATGATGATATCATGATTGACCCTGAAAGAGTTCAAGCTATTCAAAAAATCCCTTTACCGCACAATCTTAAATCCCTCCAGTCTTTCCTGGGAAAAACAATTTTTCTAAGAAGATTCATTCCAAACTATCTAGAAATTTCTAAACCTATCAAGTGCCATTGCTGAAGAAGTATTTTCAAGACATCAAAGATGCTATAGCTAAAGCTCCTATCTTGGTTAGCCCAGATTATTCAAAGGATTTTATGGTCTTTTCATTCGCGTTCGAAGATACTATAGTAGGTGTCATATTACAAAAAACAAGGAGGGTCAGGAGTAGTGGATAACCTTCATGAGAAAATCCTTGTAGAATTCAGAATTGAAGTATAGCATTATGGAAAAGTAGACTTATGCATTGGTCAAGTCCCTTGAGCATTTTAGAACATATGTAGGTTATTCCAAGATTATTTCTTTTGTTTTGTATTCTTCCATTAAGGATATATTGACTCAAATCGACTGATTAGGGACTCGTGCTAGATGGGCCACTAAAATTAAGGAATATGATCTCGATATGAAACCAACCAAGCTTGTCAAATGCCAAGGATTAGCTCATATGTTAACAGAAAGTAATGAGAAATCTTTAGAGATGGTTTGCCAGAATGAAATAGTTGAACCTTCTATCTCTCCTGAGCTTCAGAAATCCAAAATGATCGAGTGGTATAAGTACATTATTTATTATTCGACAAATCTAACATGTCTTGATCATTTGGTAGCCCATAAGAGGAGGGATATCAGATTAAAGGCATCCAAATATTGTGTCCTAAAGGATGGCCTTGGATGGAGAAATCTGGATAAGATAATGTTAAAATATTCAATTGTGGTCAAATTCCACATTGGATAACTCATCTAATGATAATAATGATTGCATTGAATTCCTCTTTTCGAGAGGACCAAAATCAACCTAAAGATCACTCAAAGTGGATAAGGGAAAGTGTACTTATGAAGAAAATCCCACATGTGCACATTTGACAAGGTCGACCCTATTGTCACCCTGATTATACAAGCACCATGACAACCGCTCAGGGTGAGGGTTGTCACTCTGATCCCTGCCCACTTCGTTCTAGCTATCTCACAACAACATGTTATGGGGGGTAGCCCCTATGGAAATGAGGTGAAGGAAAACAAGTTGGGAACCAACTTGTTTAGTAGACACTGATGAGTGGCCTAACTACTTGGTTAAATTTAGAAAGATTAATGATTAGATTAGATTTTAAGTATGAGACGAGTGCCTTATGGAGTCACAATTCTTGCTCAATGTAAATTAATGCCAAGTAACCAGATGGACACTCATTGATTTCCTTTGAAATATGAAGATGATAAACCATTTAATAAGAAACTTAGGAAAATTAAGTGCAAGTTAGCTCCTCGTTTTCAGAAAGAACTACAAAAAATGCTCATTGCAAGTATCATCAAATCAACACAAAATCATATAAACCATCTTACGTAGGTTTTGGACAGATGTAGGGAATTTGGCTTATCATTAAATCTCGCCAAATCAGTGTTTAGGGTTACCGAAGGAAAATTATTGGGACACGTCATTTCTAAGGATGGTATCAGGATTGACCCTGAAAGAGTTGAAGCTATTAAAAAAACCCCTTTACCACACAATCTTAAATCCCTCCAGTCTTTCTTAGGAAAAACAATTTTTCTAAGAAGATTCATGCCAAACTATGCAGAAATTTCAAAACCTATCGAGTGCCATTGCTGAAGAAGGATGCCAAATTTGTATGGAAATATGAGGGTAAAAAGGGGTTCCATGACATTAAAGATGCACTAACTAAAGATCATATCTTGGTTAGCCTAGATTATTCAAAGGATTTTATGGTCTTTTCATTCGCGTCTGAAGATACTATAGCAGGTGTCCTATTACAAAAAAACAAGGAGGGCCATGAGCAGTGGATAACTTTCATGAGAAAATCCTTGTAGAATTTAGAATTGAAGTAGAGAATTATGGAAAAGTAGACTTATGCATTGGTCAAGTCCCTTGAGCATTTCAGAACATATGTAGGTTATTCCAAGATTATTTCTTTTGTTCTACATTCTTCCATTAAGGATATATTGACTTAAATCGACTGATTAGGGACTCGTGTTATATGGGTAACTAAAATTAAGGAATATGATCTCGATATCAAACCAACCAAGCTTGTCAAATGTCAAGGATTAGCTCATATGTTAACAGAAAGTAATGAGAAATCTTTAGAGATGGTTTGCCAGAATGAAATAGTTGAACCTTCTATCTCTCCCGAGCTTCAGAAATTGAAAAATATCGAGTGGTATAAAGACATTATTTATTATTTGACAAATATGACATGTCTTGATCATTTTCTAGCCCATAAGAGGAGGGATCTCAGATTAAAGGCATCCGAATATTGTGTCCCAAAGGATGGCCTTGGATGGAGAAATCTGGATAAGATAATGTTAAAATATGAAACAGTGATCAAATTCCACTTTGGATAACTCATCTGATGATAATAATGATTGCATTGAATTCCTCTTTTCGAGAGGACCAAAATCGACCTAAATATCACTCAAAATGGACAAGGGAAAGTGTACCTATGAAAAAAATCCCACATGTGCACATTTGACAAGGTCGACCCAGTTGTCACCCTGATTGTACAAGCACCATGACAACCGCTCAGGGTGAGGGTTGTCACTGTGATCCCCGCCCACTCTGTTCTAGCTATCTCACAACAACATGTTATGTGGGGTAGCCCCTATGGAAATGAGGTGAAGGAAAACAAGTTGGGAACCAACTTATTTGGTAGACACTGATGAGTGGCCTATTTACTTGGTTAAATTTAGAAATATTAATGATTGGATTAGATTTTATGTATGAGACTAGTGCCTTATGGAGTCACAATTCTTGCTCAATGTAAATTAATGCCAAGTAACTTGATGGACACTCACTAATTTCCTTTGAAATATGAAGATGCTAGACCACTTAAGAAGAAACTTAGGAAAATTAAGTGTAAGTTAACTCATCGTTTTCAGAAAGAACTACAAAGAATGCTCATTTCAGGTGTCATCAAATCGACACAAACTCATATAAACCATCTTAAGTAGGTTTTGGATAGATGTCGGGAACTACGCATATCGTTAAATCTCGCGAAATCATTGTTTGGGGTTACCGAAGGAAAATTACTGGGACACGTCATTTCTAAGGATGGTATCAGGATTGACCCTGGAAGAGTTGAAGCTATTCAAAAAATACCTTTACCACACAATCTTAAATCCCTCCAGTCTTTCCTGGGCAAAACAATTTTTCTAAGAAGATTCATTCCAAACTATGCAGAAATTTCCAAACCTATTGAGTGCCATTACTGAAGAAGGATGCCAAATTTGTATGGAAATATGAGGGTAAAAAGGGGTTTCAGAACATTAAAGATGCTAAAGCTAAAGCTCCTATCTTGGTTAGCCCAGATCATTCAAAGGATTTTATGGTCTTTTCATTCGCGTCTGAAGATACTATAGAAGGTGTCCTATTACAAAAAAACGAGGGTCATGAGCAATGGATAACCTTCATGAGAAAATCCTTGTAGAATTCAGAATTGAAGTATAGCATTATGGAAAAGTAGACTTATGCATTGGTCAAGTCCCTTGAGCATTTCAGAACATATGTAGGTTATTCCAAGATTATTTCTTTTGTTCTGTATTCTGCCATTAAGGATATATTGACTCAAATCGACTAATTAGGGACTTGTGCTAGATGGGTGACTAAAATTAAGGAATATGATCTCGATATCAAACCTACCAAGCTTGTCAAATGTCAAGGATTAGCTCATATGTTAACAGAAAGTAATGAGAAATCTTTAGATATGGTTTGCCAGAATGAAATAGTTGAACCTTCTATCTCTCCCGAGCTTCAGAAATTGAAAGGATGGAGTGGTATAAAGACATTATTTATTATTTGACAAATATGACATGTCTTGATCATTTGGTAGCCCATAAGAGGAGGGATCTCAGATTAAAGGAATCCAAATATTGTGTCCCAAAGGATGGCATTGGATGGAGAAATCTGGATAAGATAATGTTAAAATATGAAACTGTGGTCAAATTCCACTTTGGATAACTCATCTGATGATAATAATGATTGCATTGAATTTCTATTTTTGAGAGGACAAAAATTGACCTAAAGATCACTCAAAATGGATAAGGGAAAGTGTACTTATGAATAAAATCCCACATGTGCACATTTGACAAGGTCAACCCTATTGTCACCCTGATTGTACAAGCACCATGACAACCGCTTAGGGCGAGGGTTGTCACTTAGATCCTCGTTGTTTCTAGGAAAACTAGTATTTCCAAGAAATGCTAACCCTCTAGGTTTGGTAGCTAACCTAGAAACAATAGTTAAAACAATTCACTATTTTTCCTATGAATGATAGATAAGAGAAAGATTAGAAGGGACCAAGCTGCAACTTCCATTTGATTCCTCGCTTGATCTCTCTCTCCTTTGGCCGATCTTGTTTCTCCTCCCCATACTTAGCACACATGGAAAGTACCTGTGCAATTACAGAAACAAAGACCCGTCAAAGCATAATGATCCATAATTCATAAACATCATAGATTCGAAAGTATGATAAACATATGAATGCATTGAAAGATTACACAATCATAGGGGAAAAATCTTGAAAATATTTATTAATAGAAAGGAGTATTACAACCTGTAAGTTCGATCCAGTGCCATCCTCCCAGCTTCAAACCTTCTTCACCTCATGAACAACAAGAAATTCTGACATTACAACAATACTTTGCCTCAATACTAAAACCATCAACACTTCATTATCACTCAAAAATATTCCGCCTTCAGATCTCTTGGATGAGGGATCCATTTATAAATGAATGAAGGAGGTTGAATCATCAATGATGATGATGAATGCCTTTCTATTTTTAGGAATTGGTTCCATGAAAGAGGGGAATATGAGGTGGATGTTTCCTAGTTCCTTTAGTCATCCTTGGGTGAGGTCAGAGGGGCAGGTGGCACAGGAGAAGCTTCTAAAGGTTTCCATGAGTAACTGGTTCTTCAAACTCTCCTAGAATTTTGTCTAAGTTCAACCATCACACCGTAAATACGGCCAAAATGTGATGCATAACACTTTGACAATGCAGTACCTGCTATGCATAGCACCCTAACACAGGGCTTTCAATAATGATTCATTTTAGGCATTTTCTAGAAGATTTTTGAGATGGAACTTTTGGGGAATGAGGCATTCAGATGACTTAGTTCCTTTAGGGCATAAAACAAATATTTTAGGGGATGATGAACTCTAATACATCAACATGTGATTTGGGGTTGATGTGCCCAAATATGTCTATAACAGTTTCCCCCTAAAGCATGAGGTCGTAAATGTTCATGTCGGGTGAAATGCTTTATCATGAGGATCAAAAGTTTTGAACTGGAAGGTGATCTGCATCAATTACACTACAATACATCATGATAATATGATTTTTTTTATGATCTAGCTGAGGGAGGCATCCCTATGCTCAGATTTATAAAATTACATGTACATAGATCAGACAATCTTCTACAGATATAGACTTGTAATCCATGATTGGATGACCATCTGTGTAAAGCCTTCGTACATTTGATGCTTTTGTACTCCTAAATATATTGCAGCCCAGATGGATGAAACTAGATTTGGGGTCTTCAAACTCGTTCAATCTTCACTCAATGTACAAGTCAAACCATGTGAAAAGATGTTCTGAGGTCGAACATGGAGAGATATCATATGATTACAAGCCAATGATGTGAGCTGTTAACAGACACGAGAGGGATCACCAATAACGAAGATGATCCTCAAGGTACAGTAGTACATTTCACATGGTGTGAATAGATGATTTGATGTCAAACACCACGCAAAATCTTTCAGTCGAAGGCCATTGATGTCAACCTGTCGCTGGAAGAGAGAAACTTGCCATTGATGTATGCAAGCTTCAAAGCACTGAAAAGGGTGTTTCTAAGTCAACTTCTTGGATAATGAGTTGATGTCGACAAGAAGTTAATCGTTGTAGGAGGGCCTTGATGTATCCCACATCTACAATACAAAATGGAGTAAATTATTTTTGGATATGAAAACGAACTAATGACACAAGGTTTAGGAATGGCGGTCATGAAAATGAAGGTTTTTGGTATTGCAACAGATGAGACTTTAACTGGATGACTTCTTAACTGGATGACTTCTCTTGAACATATCGGCGACACTGAGATGAATTGGTAGCATTAACCCAAATAGATGGATGGTGTGATAGATCAATGGTATGATGACTAGCAAACGGAATATCCCAACCCAAGTCAAACACGGAGATGAAGTGAAAGTGTCATGTTCAAGAGCGACTTGCTACCATAAGTTTTCAAGATTTTTTCCCTTTTTCCCCAGTCATTGCTGACCAATACCTCTTTATTTTTTATCAATCTTGAGGAGGATAACATACGTTTTTTCTATAATTCGCCCTTCGGGCAAACCCATCGCTATTTACTATTTTAATGAGTCTAGCGATGGTGAAACTCAGTCTTGTCTAGATGGACAAGTTTGTTGCTATTATGATATTTTAACGAGTTTAGCGACAAAGATAACTCAGTCCTTTTCATGTTTCGAGAGGTTGAAAAGGGACGAAAAGAAAACTATGTAAGCTCTTTTTCGTAAAATAATCCCTCAAGTCCAAAAAAGGATAAAATAGTACCAGAGAGATGTCGTTTCCAATACTTTAACGAGTTGGAAAAGACAAGCGCTTGACTATCTTTTCTTATTTAAAGAGTATGAAAATATTTTAAAGAGGACTCTATTTTGAGGAACGAGTGATGTCTATGGTAGCAATTGGTTCCGATGATGTTGGAACTTCTCAGAACATGTTGATTTATGTGAAGAGGTTGGCTAATAAGACCACTCATTGCAATTGTCCCTCAGAAAAGGGAAAAAACAACCAAGTGAAAGTGTATGATCGGCCAAAGAGATGGTGGTGATGGAATGAAACAACCAAGGCTCATTTGATAACAAATGTTGATAGAATGGCAATCACAAGTGTTAAAAATGGAAATGGGTTCATTTTTGGACAAGCTTAAACCATAGGGAACTATGCTTGGATTCAGTTTTATGTTTACACAAGCTTGAAATGACAAACTATTCTTGGATTTAGTTTGTTTTTACGCCAACTTAAAATGAAAAACTATGCTTGATATTGGTTTTGTTTTTACGCCAGATTAAAATGAAAAACTATGCTTGATATTGGTTTACATGCCCCCAGCATGATGAAAGGGAAAGTCTCCTATAACCAGATGGAAGTCGCTGCGGTGAAGTGGGACAGTTATCCAACACCTTTTTGGCTTCGTCCAGATAGACAAAGGTGAATGGAGTAATTCCCTTCACATAACCTATAGGGAAACTTAGCTTGATGTCGCCAAGATGCATACCCCCCAAGCTTCATTACATTCACCTAAGTAGACTACTTGTGGCTATTAGGTGGATGGAATGAAGGTTCTTTTACGAGATAAAGTGAAAGACTTGACTGGGATTTTACAAGATCTACTCAAAGACTCGACTTGGAACTTTGCTTCAGGGGACCTTGCTTCATTTTTTAATGAGCTTGATACAAGACAAGAAACTATCCTCATATTCCTTGGTTTCATTTTTTAACGAGGTTGACACAAGACAAGGAACTATCCTCATGGGCCTGTGTTAGGCCCCTATACTACTAGTGTAACCCCTTATTGTTATTGGAATTTGATCACAACTCATAAGAGGTCATGAAGGAGAGATCGGGTTCCAACGCCCCCAGTACATGATGTACAACATCACTGAATTGATTGTCAGTTGATGTAGGTATGGAACAGGTTTCCACATAATTAACCTGTGGCGGGGATGATACCATTGGTACATAAGGACCACTTAGGGAAGATGATTGACTAGGAGCTATATTTAGACCGGGAAATGAATGCTGGTCAACGGTGACAATTTTTCCTTCATGCGGGAAACAAATCACTCGAAACAGTGTTGAAACAATAGCTCCCATGTCATAAACATAGTTGTGCCCAAGAAGTAAATTGTACTCTAGAGGGCCCGGGACTACCATCATATTCAGATAAATGATTTTTCCTCCCAAAGTGATAGGTAACTGAGGAAGGATCCCTAACGGTCGACTGGTTCCTCTATTAAATCCCAACAGATTCTATGTAACAAGTACAAGCGGTGGTGAACCAAGCGCTTTCCAAGCAGTTAAGGAAAGGATACTCATTGATGCACCTTCGTCTATAATACTGCCAGATACAATCATTTTACAAACTTGTACTATGATCTGGAAAGGCACATAAGAAGGAAGGCAAAATCCTGCCAGTCGATTCCAATCGAAGGAAGTGACTAGACTACTTGGAGAGGGTACTGCAGAAACGAGAGAATTAACCCCTTGAGTTACGAGAACTGGAGGATTTTCCTCCTGTCTTGATGGAACAGGTGGACTGCCCCCAAGCTCATTTGAATCTGAGGAAACAAAAATAACTTGAGTGGTATGATTTTTACTCTCTTCAGGAAGGTATGATTAGCTGAAGGTGAAATCAGGTCAACTATTACCTCAACCGGTGATCAGGTATAGACTCATAGGATTCACTTTTAGAGAGAGTGGTTTCAACTGACAGTTGATTTTAGTCAGTCAATTCATCAACTATTGAAGGATTTAGGGAGAGTTTTCTGTAACTAGATGGAAGTCACTGCGGTGAAGCAAGACAGTTATCCAATAATTTCTTGGCTTCATCCAGATAGGGAAAAAGGTGAATGGGGTGATTCCCTTCACATAAACTACATGGAAACTTGATTTTCCCTTATTTCCATGAACTTTACTATCACTAGTTGATGGTGTGTCACCAACATGATCTCCAGAGGTTGATGACACATGATGATGTGAACGGGAAGACCATTCTTCTAAGATCTGAGGAATATCGGGACAATTTCGAAGAAGATGGTCTCCAACACAAAGTTTGCATGGACATCGAACTTTGTGATGCTTGATGGACGATTTCTCATTAGATTTTGCATTCAAAGCAATGGTTGCTTGGTTTCCCTTTTGCTGAATTTTCTTCTTATTATTATTCTTATCCACCTGGTTACTAGTACCAATACTTTCACCAGGTGAAGAGGAAGAAAGGGAGGAAGAAACAACCGAGGAAGAAGGCAAAGGGGCAACTTGAGGATAAATTGGAGGTTGATTTTGTCCAATTGGAGGAGTACTCAATTGTGGAGAAATCACGACATTTTGAACCAAGGAGGTTGAAAACAACCATACTAGAAAGCCAATGGTAAATCCCAGAAGGGACAATGTAGCCATATATGGAGCACCAATATTTCCAAACGGAGGAAAAGGACTAGCATTCCCATCAAAGGGAATTCCTTGATTGGTGGATTCTAGATTTGTTGCCATATGTTTCAACCTAATATCAACTTAAAAATAAGCATGGAGTATGTTATCCGCGGTCAATTAACTTTTATGACATTAGAACTTAACTTTGCTTTTTCATTTTTTAAGAGTCGAGAAAAAGAAAAAGATGACTCTAGTTGCTTTCGTTGTTTAATGAGCTTGAAAGGACAAGCACTCAAATGAACCTTTTCTTTTAAGGAGTCAAAAAGGAACAAAAGTGACTACTCTAGAGATACTAAGAAAGAGGGTTTACCAAACTAATCACAAAACTGCAATATACACCTTGATGGTAAATTAAAGAGAAATTACATGGATTTACCATACAGTAGTCAGTCTTCCTGAATGTTGTGTTCGGTGCATTGTGATAGGTAAGGCAACAGACTCATCTTCCTAGGGATAAAGGATTTAAACCTATTGGGGTCTCCCACTATATACGCAATGGTACCGGGAGCATAAGTCCATACTAACACTTATCGAATCAAAGAGGATGAATCACCCAACCTTCAGTGAAAAACGACAGCCACTAGGTTTAAAGACGCTGGAACACATCTCTAGCCTAGACCTCTAGATGTGTTGCGTTAAGTTCCAAAGCGTTGTTAGATTAATTGAGGTTCATTTTAAGTTGATATTGCTTAAATATTTTCCTTTGAAGGTTCACCACGTGATGTATGTTCGCAATTCCTAAAATGCAACTATCATGATAAACAAACTTTTGATTTAGTTTAAACGATGAAAACCTTAGCTACTAAAGGATAGAGCAATCAGATCTTTGACAAAGAGCAAAGAGCACATCTAATGCAATTTCCCTAGTTATTCCTATCAAGCATTCACAAATCTTAATATGCACAATGGAAAATGCATGTATTTTTTTTAGCTTCCCTTAATGTGAATGAGACAACAAGGAAAACTAAATGCAAAAATGATTCAAAATGTTTCACACAAAATGGCAATTTTCGAAAATTTTTCTTCAAAGAGAGAAAGGAAGACTTAATCGACACCTTCAAGTTTGAAGAAATAAAAACTTTTTGACACTTTGAATGAAATCAAATCAAATTCACAAAATAGTTTAATCGATTAGCTATGAAGGAGGATTTTTACGACACTTCACTTTTTCGATGAAATTGAAGACTTTATGACACTTTTTCTATCAAAACGATAATCGATCAACACTACTTTTTGACAATGGATTGTAAATAACAAAACAAACACATAAAAACATTCACCAATCCTAATCTAAATAGGGATGAATTAAGGGATGAAAGTTGGTTTCAGTGATGAGACATCATTCATGTTCAGCAAGCAATCAAACAAAGATGAAAACTGGTCAAAAACCTCAATTCCTAGATGGGAAAATTGAGCTTCAGTCAATCATTGCACTTTCTCTTTGAAGATAGTGCTATGCATAACACTTTGTCCATTCGAGAACTACTATGCATAGCAGGTCACAGTTCAGGACAGTGCGATGGTCAGAGGGAGCATTTCTGAAGTTGTTTTTGGCTCAAATTTGATGCAATTTTCAGTGGATTAAGCTTGATTTCAATGAATAATAGTAAGTAAAGTGTAGTGGAATGTTCTAAGAGGTTACTAAGCTACCAGAAAGGGCACCCCCTATTCCCCAATGGTGTCACCAATTTGTTTCTGGGAAAACTAGTATTTCTAAGAAATGCTAACCCTCTAGGTTTGGTAGCTAACCTAGAAACAACAGTTAAAACAATTCACTATTTTTCCTATGAATGATAGATAAGAGAAAGATTATAAGGGACCAACCTGCAACTTCTGCTTGATTCCTTGCTTGATCTCTCTCTCCTTTGGCCGATCTTGTTGCTCCTCCCTGTACTTAAGATGCTTGGAGAGTACTTGTGCAACTACAGAAACAAAGACCCGTTAAAGCATAATGATCCATAATTCATAAACATCATAGAATCGAAAGTATGATAAACATATGAATGCATTGAAAGATTACACAATCATATGGGAAAAATCTTGAAAATATTTATTAATAGAAAGGAGGATTGCAACCTATAAGTTTGATCCAATGCCATCCTCCCAGCTTCAAACCTTCTTCACCTCATGAACAACAAGAAATTTTAACATTACAACAATACTTTGCCTCAATACTAAAACCATGAGCACTTCCTTATCACTCAGAAATATTCAGCCTTCAGATCTCTTCAATGAGGGATCCATTTATAGATGAGTGAAGGAGGTTGAATCATCAATGATGATGATGAATGCCTTTCTATTTTTAGGAATTAGTTCCATGAAAGAGGGGAATAGGAGGTGGATTTTTCCTAGTTCCTTTAGTCATCCTTGGGCGAACTCAGAGGGGTAGGTGGCATAGGAGAAGCTTCAAACTCTCCCAGAATTTTGTCCATGCTCGACCATCACACCCTAAAGAGCGCCAAACTATGATGCATAACACTTTGACAGTGCAGTACCTGCTATGCATAGCACCCTAACACAAGGCTTTTAGAAATGATTCATTTTGGGCATTTTCTAAATGATTTTTGTGATGGAACTTTTGGGGAATGAGGCATTCAGATGACTTAGTTCCTTTAGGGCATAAAACAACCATTTTAGGGTTTGATGAACCCTAATACATAGACATGTGATTTGGGGTTGATGTGCCCAAATATGTCTATAACACTACCCACTCCGTTCTAGCTATCTCACAACAACATGTTATGGGGGGTAGCCCCTATGGAAATGAGGTGAAGGAAAATAAGTTGGGAACCAACTTACTTGGGAGACACTAATGAGTGGCCTAACTACTTGGTAAAATTTAGAAACATTAATGATTAGATTATATTTTAAGTATGAGACCAGTGCCTTATGGAGTCACAATTCTTGCTCAATGTAAATTAATGCCAAGTAACCAGATGGACACTCGCTGATTGATATGATAGACTAACCTATATGGGATGCAAGTCCTAAGAGCTAGGTGTGATGCAATAATGTTGGTAAATTTTAGATTAAATGTTTATTCTAAGTTGAACCTCTCCCTTAACTATTTTGAGAAATAGTCTTCAGAGTAAGTTGTGTGATGAAAGCCAATGGGAAGTAGGCAAAGGATTGATTAATGATACCTCCCCTTGTGTTCCAACCACCCAATGCCTCCAGCCGAGAATGTAGCTCTAACGACTGCAAGGTCATTGTGTTAACCACTAAGAAGGGTTGAATCCCTCAAGCTAATCGGAAAATGCTTGCCCTAGGATTCTATCAACCTAGCTTATGCTAGGAGGTAAGTTTTTAGTGCAAGCTAGATCCTAGAATGCTCGTGCAAAGATGATGAGTGAAATTACTTGAGTTAAGATTGTTTAAGTGTTTAAGTATTCAAATTATGATTACTCTTTATGACAACAATACTTATCAAAAATTAGAGGACAATCTTAATACAAGGCAAGTGCTTAAGGATACAAGTACCAAATAATCAATCCACAAGATATTTAGAATAAATTATCCAATTTTTCAATTAGCCAATTATTACATGATGCCAATAAAATTTACTCAAGATGTTCTTTTCACAATGCCAATTATATTCCAAGTGTCAAAGCAACTTAACCAACCACAAGATCAGGAATTTAGTGCTTAAATGTATGATTTATTTAAGCATAAAATTCAAAAAACCTTGTAACTTGGAGTAAGACAAAGTGTGAGATCTCAAATATCCAAAACAACAGTAATATTTCATAAAATTCCAACACTTATTAGACTTATGACAACAACAAGAAAAATCACTTTAAATAATGGAATTTACCAAATATATGAAACATAAAATTTTCTAAATGATTAAGAGATGTAAATTTATGAATTCATCCCACTTTAAAATGGAGTATTCAATTATATGTTAGATATGATGTAACTTATTATAGCAGTAAGCAAATCATCAGATCAGTAAGATAATGATGCTACAACAAATGTTCATTATGCCCAAAACTAGGAAAAGTTTATCAAAATTGAAAGAAATCAAGTTTTTAGAGCTTTTAGAGTGTGATATTCAGAAAATATCATTTCTGAAAAAATTGTTACAACAATGAGTTAATAAAAAAACCATTGAGCTATTAGTGCTTGAACAAATGCCAAAAATTGCCCAGAACTTGGAAAAAACTGTCAAAACTAAAAATTTGAAATTTTGAGCCTTTTAGGTGAATTATTCAGAAAAAAAAAAAATCAAATCTAATATGTTCAATTATACAGTAAAATTTCAGAAAACAAAAAATCATATCTAGGCTAGATAACTAATGCCCAAATGGCCAAAATTCAGAAAAATTTAGATTTTGCAATTTGGAGTTATTGTGACCAAATTAAATGTGATTTTAGGGCGTATATATCATTGTTAAAAATAAAAAGTATAGCAGTAGTAAAACTGTGAGAAGTTAGGGTTCATAGTAAACCAAGAGGCATTTGGGCCTTCTTGATGGCTAGGAAGACTTTCAATGAATATGATCACTTGAAAACATAATGTTAACCCAAAAATTCTTGCAAAACAAATTCTTAGAGATAAAATTCGAATCCCTTGAAGAAACCATTATTTGCAATGAGATATAGCCCTTGTAGGGCTTATGACCTTAATGCTTGCAAAATAGGTCCCAAACACTAGCCTTTTAGGACGAGTAAGGGATTGGGACTTCAGAAATTGGGTTTCTTCCCCGATTTGAAAATAAGAAACCTGCAAAAATAGCCTGAAAACGCTAGATGTCTAGGGTTTCTAAGGTCTCCAATGTCAATTTCTTCCTCAATCCTAAAACAAATTTAGAATAGAAACCCAAATACCCAATATAAAAAAATAAATTTAAATTTCAAAACCCAAAAACCCAAAATATATACAAAACCTCAAAAAACTCAAAACCCCAATTAGCAAAATCTATTTACAAATTTAATTTACAAATCTATTCACAAAATTTACAAATGTACAAGCGTTTTGAATTTTTTTATTTTTTATTTTTTTAAGGGAGTTTTTTCTTTGATGAATAGCCAAAAATACTTTAGAAACCACAATGTATACTATAGCCTTAGTGAAGATTAAATCCACCATACAAATATTTGAGATCCAAGCAAAATAATTTTTACCCAAGTTTGTGAACTCGGAGACCAAGGTCTGAAGTAGCTGCAAACACTATGTATTTATCTCAAGACATTCTGTTAGTCATATGGGGAATCAATCCACCTAAGATTAGCCACCACAATGTATACTATAACCTTAGTGAAGATTAAATCCACCATACAAATATTTGAGATCCAAGCAAAATAATTCTTGCCCAAGTTTGTGAACTCGAAGACCAAGGTCTGAAGTAGCTGCAAACACTATGTATTTACCTCAAGACATTTTGTTAGTCATATGGGGAATCAACCTAAGATTAGCCCAAAACTATCAATAGCATGATTTTATCTCCATCTAATGAGAACAGATATTACCAATATTCAACACAACATAGGAAAGCTCATAGTCAGTACATACCACAAATCATGAACATGGAATACCTTGAAACTGCACCCCAAAGTATTTATTATGATAGAAAAAATAGTTCCCAGTGGGACAATAGTTTACATGAAGGCTTCAACAACAATTTTCTAGCCAAAAATAATTGCACTAGGGATTCAAATGACAATAATTTATAGCTAAATCCTCCAAGTGGAAAAATATTAACTAATTTCTTTGATCCTTGTCAAAATAATTTTGGTCGTTGATAAATTCTTGAAGATCTTTTAATCTTAGCCATTGAATTTTTATTTTTGAGGAATTTTCGAATTTCTCATTTAACTATATTTTTCTTAGCTCAAAATTAATTATTTTTAGCTAATTTCCTCAAGAAATTGACTTTGACTAAACCACCAAGGTCCAAGGGTCCAAATTTTCTTGAATCATACAATATTCCCTTGGTGGAGGACCTTCAAAAATTTATTTTAAGACACACAAATTTTTCCTTTTGGAAAATTATTTTTCCTAAGACAATTTAATTTTCTCTAATTAATTAATTTTCTAGCTTAAAATTTATTTAATTTTTTGCGAGAAAAATTAATTAATTTACACATTAGGGGATTTATTATTTTTTCCACCCTCTAATATTTTAACCATGGTGTCTAAGTATGAGGGACCATGCATTAACATATATTTTTTACATAATATTTACAATTTCAACCCTCAAATAGGGAATACCCATTTGGCTTAGATCCTCAAGACACGCCCAATTCTGTGACACAACATGATTTAGTAGACTAAGTGATTTGTAGTAAAACAATTTATCCAAATAGCTTAAATTATTCACAAATCACTTTTACATAAGACTTGACTAGAACACTAGGACTCACCTAAGATTTTGATGAATAATTCCACCTTAGTTTTGGGTTGAGGCTAGAGGGAAAAACTTTGTCGACCATCTGTGTTTAGAAACATATATGAGTTACTGAGACAAAAAATCTCCTAGGATGAAACATTTCACCAAAATAGTAGGCTTACCTAGGTTGTTACATATACTTAAGGTATTGATAGCATCATTTACATTACATAATTTGCAAAATGGGTTTATAATGACATGTATACTGCTAATAGATGACCCGGTCTTGTTGAAAAAATGTGGCACTTCCACTTCCTTGGAAATTTGACAAATTGAGTGCAACATATGGCTCCATATGGGAACACATTTCTTCCATGAAGTAACATGAGAACCCCAGAAGCCTTCATCCAAGAAAATAAAATTCCATCAAACAGATAACCATTCAAAATCGAAATCATTATGCATACATAGAAAATAATCGCTAGAATAGAAAATCTATATAACAAACTGAAATATAAAAGACATAATATAAATGCATGAAATAAAACTACCTAATGAAACGAAATAAAAAGGAAGTAGGGTTAGAGATATTATACAAAACGATGCCCTATGGCATCAGATGTCTTCAACATAGTGCATAATGAGCATCTGCCAACTTTTTGACAAGTTCGTGGGATGCTTCTGGGATGTTCCACGCTGAATTATGAAAATGCTAGGACTTTGACTCATCCAAATATCAAGTTTCTCTCTGCCACCAGATGTAACAAAATTTTTCCTTCTTTCCTTTTGCCTTTTATGCTTTCTTTTAGCTAGATGCAATGTTGATGTTGGTGTTATCGGTGTGCAAATTTCTACTTGATTTGGACAATGCTTGTCTAGAAGATTTGGAATGTCCATGATTTTTGTGACCCGCTTTTCTTTATTTTCATGACCATGCTTTGTCAATACCATTGGATCAATGTCGCAAACATTGATATGGTCCCCTTCAGTTTCCTTCCTACTTATATCATCTTTGTTTAACCATTTCTCAATGGAATTAATGACTTCCTCATAATACAGTGAAGGCTTCTTCGACGAGCTAGGAGGTTCCTACACTATATCCTTTGGTCTTGGCTGGAGTTAATGACCCTGTGACTTTTCCATCATTTGTAGCTACTTCAAAGAGTGGTATGTTCAATTATCATGGCATTTATTTTTTCAACATGTATTGATTCCATAATTTTTATTTGTTGTAAGCACTCGGCCTCCATGGTCTTGATCAAGCTCTGTAGCCTTTCCTCAATGTCATTCATTTGGTTGGATTGTTCATTCTTAATAGCACTGATTTCCCTGGCATGATGTTTATCCATGGTGATCATTTTATTAGAATGATTAGTCTCCATGATTCTTAGTTCTTCACCATGATTTTCTTCTTTAGCTAATAACATGTTTTGAA
Source organism: Pinus taeda (assembly GCA_000404065.3). Taxonomy (NCBI): domain Eukaryota; kingdom Viridiplantae; phylum Streptophyta; class Pinopsida; order Pinales; family Pinaceae; genus Pinus; species Pinus taeda. Next base: position 38,559 of record APFE030870190.1, on the reverse strand, counting down.
GAGATATCTGATTAGCTTCCATGTCCTTAATCATTCTATTATGATTTTCTTGAATATAATTTATTTATTTCTTAAGATTCGTTTTTATGGAACTTAACTTGTCAACATGTTCTTCTTCTATGGTATCCATTATGTTATGAAAATTTATCTTTTGATTATATTGAGTAACTTCCATTGCTTGTAACTTGTTCCCCATGGAACTCATTTCTCTAGCGTGATTTTCTATTAATTTTTCTTGACTAGACTGCTTGTCTTTGATTATATGAGTTATTTCCTTAATAATATGCTTTTCATTTTCCTTTTCATCGTCAAAATGATTAATTTGATTACTAGTCCCTATCTTTCCACTATAAAAAATTCTTCTTGCAATGGCACAAGTGGATTCATCTCGAAACTGGTCACAAGATCTAAAATATGATGATTCTTGGTCATTATAATGTTGTAAGTAAGTCTCTTGTATATTCTTTATGTAATTTTTCATATCATTGAATTGATTTCTTTGCTCATTAGGCTACATCACTGGCTGCTGAGACTACACAATGTGCAATTCCCTCAGCCAACCTCCATCCCTTTCTCATCAAAATTGTGCACTCTCTCATCAGTTCACTAGTTTGCTACTGGATCTTGCTTTGAAAGTGGATTTGCAAAAGCTAATTTATTCTTTCCATGAGTGTCTTTTCCTTCCCACAGGTATCACAATTGCTGAAGCACTTATCTCCAACAGTCACTCTTATCATGGCACCCAAGAGAGCTACCTCAAGAGATACAATAGAAAGCAATACCAAGGAAGCAGTTTAGAGTACACTAGTATACTCAGACACTCAGTTGTATGTGGAAAAGGAATAATATCTTACATGGCATAAAGTGAAAGATGGTTTTTTAGCAAAGAGCTTCCAAGAAGATCTAGAGAACCAACAAGTATACATTGATGTCCAAAAATAAGGGCTACACAGGGTTGCATGCAAAAATCCAACCTTCCCATGTGCATATGTTATCAGTTGGATCGTTTCACATATTGATGTGAAGACCGTGATTTTGAGAAATTCTAGTGGACAGAAACTTGCTACGTTTCTGGCAACATATTAGCATCATATGTATCATTTTCCTGAGCCATAAGCACTCATGGATTCATACTTCTATGCCACCAACACCTATGTGGGAATGAAATATGTTGTTAAAAATTGGGTGAAAGAGACATCAAAGTTTCGATAGACCCCCACCAATACTTATAATACAAAGTCTCTCAAGAGGTCCTATCAATTGTCGATCAACTTAGCTTACAGAATCTACAGTCAGTAGAGCATGGAGACCTTTCTTGAAGGGTGGGAAATCTTAGTGAACTAGTTTTTGAATGAAGGGAAGTTGTTCAACTGGTCAGACTTGTTGGCTTGACAGTTAAGTATCCATGTAGGTAACGCCCTGAATCCTCCCAAGGGAAGACAAGTGAGATTTTACATGTACGCATATTTATTGGATGTAATTTGTGTACATAATGAATTCCCTAGCATGAACTAGACTTAGACACCTCGAGACCCTGCCATGAACATTCATTGTAAATTGCGCACAGATTGCAGCCATCGAGGAGTTATGGAGAAGCTAACTGACCACTTCCTCATTCTGCTATACAAGATGATCTTTGAGGAAGAACCATTTTGCATGTCACCTGGGGCAATGGAAGTAGTATCGTAAATCGCAGATTGGTTTGCCTCACTAGATGGCACTTCCTTAGAGTGTTCGGTGGTCAGAAGTCACTGCCTATTTTCCCAAGGTATTCCACTGACAAGTATCTCATGCAAGAAGTTTTATATCATCTCTCCATAGGTTTTTCAACAGCTTTGGATAGGAATAAGAAAGCACCTTGACCAACTCTTCCTATGAAAATTAGATTGTATGAGATAAAGAACTCGAAGGTCGAGGATATTGAAGGAAAGGCTATAGCGAAGTTTGCATTCTGTACTCAAGACTGTAATCCATACAATCCATGTGGTATTTTTAAATACCAATGTGTGAGAATTCACGAATTCACTTTTAGTGGCTTAGTGGGACATTTCACTGGCAGGAGGAAGATCCATGGAAGAATTGCTATAATGCCTCCAAGTCCTGCGAGCTGGTCAGTTTTGCAAGAACTTCACAGGTGACTCTATAGAAGGAAACTATTCTAGAAGTAGTGGCAGCAGAAGGGAGCAACCCCACACAATGTAAATGAAAGAGAAAGGTTTCTTATATTCTAGGGGGAGAATGAAACCGCAAGATGAAAGCGGATCTAACTATTATGAAAGAGGCTATAGAAACAGAGGCAAAGAGGAAACAGAAGATGCAGAGAGCAGAACGAAGGAAGAGGGAAGAATATATGAGATTGGAGGAAGAAAAGTAGAAGCAAGAACAAGAAGAGAAGAAGAAGACAGGAAAAGCACAATAGCATAACCGACAAGAAAGAACATAACTAGCAACTAGTAGAGGAGGAGAGCGGATAGATGTAGGACCAGGAGCTTGCTTAGCAGGTTGAACAGTTGATATAAATCATAGACATGGAGGAGGAATGGGAGCCACAAAATCAAAATGTTGACTTGATACCAAACACACAATAGGTCACCATTCAGTCTCCACCACCTCCAGTAGTAGAGTTAGCTCTAGGCGAGGAAGGGTAAGTTGTTTCTTTTGATGATGATCTGGTTATGGACACATACAATCTTTCATACAATGAACTTTAGAAGAAGATTGTACAAGCACGTAAGAAGAATTTTCTGGATGACCTCATATCTCCTTATTTTATGAGAGAGGTTTATCATGGCCAACACCAGGAAGAATCCCAATGCCATTTATGCATGTATTCAATGTAATTGCTTAATAATTTCTTAGTCAAAACAATTTCCTAGTTTCTAGAAAGTAGTTCTATATTCGTTGCTTGAAGCATAAACTGAATCTTTTTTTGGAATTTGTTTCCTAAATGAAGGAACTAATTGTTTTTTATTTATATATGATGTATTTTTGACTAAGGAAAGAGTTGGTCAAGGTTTGATAGATAAGACATTGTGCATTTTACATTTTCATTAAGTTTCAGTGAATGATTAAGGTTGAAGTCTACTTTTTTAGGGATTCATGTGTCAGCCTCTTATGGTGATGTTTATATCATGTTTTGTTTCTTTATCTCATGTTATTGCCATACTTTAAATGTCACATCTTCAATGTTTAGCTAAGAAAAAATTATTTCAAAATTCACTTTTAAGTGCTCTGTTGTGGCTTAATATGACTCCATGCCCAATGGATTTTTCCTCTTCCTTGCCATAAAATTGTTAAGACATATTCCTCTTTGATATTAATACGTAGCCTAAAACCTAAGATAACAGTCATATAAGTGACCAAAGATTCATATAGAGAGATCCCCCTCTGAAGCTGGAAGGGCTATATTCCATTTTTAAAGTGGTTTGTGGTTACCTTTGGGTTCCTCCTCTCATCTTGGAGGAATTACAAAGTGTTAACATAGTGGCGCCATTGTCAGGGAGCGAAATGTTCCATCTTCCTCGAGAAAGAACCATCAATTTTTAGATCTTATTACTGATGGTGAACAATGATCACACACAAGAAGGTTGTGCATTATTCACTGGGAAATTCCATTGTCAACGAGATCTAAAATTCCAAGTACCCTTGGCGACTCCATTGGTCAAAGATGAATTATCAATCTAGAAGGTATGCTCACATGAATAGATGTAACATTCCAAGCTTTCCAAATAGCATGCCTCATGTAGATAGGGAAACTTATCTTTCTAGATTCAAATATGGAAAAGGAGACGATGCTACTCTTTGTTTTCTCAAATTTCACATGCATGTATGCAATCTAAGGGTTCAATTTCATGAGGACTGCTTGATGAAGATGTTTATGGTATCCTTAGAGGGAAATGCACAATCATGGTACGAAATGTTGCCAAATGGTTGGTTGTATTCTCTTAGATATTTTCATATTGTATTTTATTAGAGATATAAAGAATATCATCCTTCCTTGTTTCTGGTCAAAGGTTGTTGTACAAATTTTGAATAATTTATTAAGCGTTTGGAATTTTTTTATGAAGATGACCAATTTATGGATGATGAGATTATAGAGGCCTTTCATGAGAATAATTTTCAACATGAGGAGGAAATAGTAGAGGACATTTTTCATGATCTTCAGGTGTATTTCCAAAAGGCAATAGTTTCTCCAAGGGCTGAAAATGAAGTAGATCAACATCCTGATGAAGACAATCATGATTCATCCACTAAGTTCAGTAATAATGTACAACAAGTTTGTTTTCTTGAGCTTGATGAAAATAGTCAACAATTTTCAAATGACCAAGAAAGGGAGGCGGATAGTAGATTAGTTTGTTCTTCATGCCATTCATTTTCTCAGTTTTTGTTTCATGAAGAAAATTATGAAAATCAAATCTATGAAATTGCATGCATAAAAACTTTAAGCAGTGAAATCATTCATGGTGATAAATACACATAGTTTTAAGAAAATAATGAAGAAGAGGAAGCTTTTCTTATACCCCTTGGATGGTGTAGAATATATTCATGATTTTACATCTCTTGAATTGACATATCCATAAGTTTTAAAAAACCAAGATGACACTCTTGTTGATATACACGAATGGTCATTTGTAGGCATTTTTTTTAGTCAAGTCGTTGTTGCCTCAATTGGATATTTGCAAGAACACACAAACCTTGTCTCTAATTTGGATGATAGGAAAGAATAAATTGTTGCACTTTCATTTGATAAGGATTGACCAAATGAAATACTTCGTGATACAAAACAATCAACAATTATAAAGTCTGGATGTTCTTTTGTTTTTACTGACCAAAGAAAGGTAGTCATTCATGTTCTCCAAGACCCTTTTGCCAATTTATTGCAGTCATCAACGAAGATGGATTTTCTTGTATTTATGAATTATGGTTATCAATTTTAGTTGAATTTTGAGTTTTCAATTGTAAAACTTTTCTTTCTACTTGAAAAAGTGAAAGCAAAGTCCAGTCATCTAGCCATTTTCTTTCATGGTTACATAGGGTTTTTGACTTCACTTGATCAAGTAGCTTGTGGATTAGTTAGAGTGAGTAGGTGTGTGAATAATATCAACACTCTGAGCATCTTTTTTAGTAGTGTGCCATTTTCCATTAGTTTGTTTTGGTAGATTGGTATTACTTTTCAACATTTATTTTTAGTTTGCAGTGTGAGTTGTGATTTTCAATTTGTATAGTGGTTCTGGTTTCAGAGTAAGAATCAGGTAGCAATTTGTGAAATTGAGGTGGGGTCAGCCCAATGGATTAGGCACATGGTCCATGATCTTCTTTGGCATCTCACAAGGAGGATTCCATCCCCATTGGAGCCAATGTTAGTCTCCTATGTTATAGTAGTCAAAGTCTAGCTTAGTCCTTTTATTATTTTTTGGTCAATTTGTAAAAATTTTCTATCATCTCTTAGAGATCAAGTTATTAGTTTTTGGAAAGAAGTGTGAGATCATACGATTGGTTTGAGTCTAAGTAGTGTTATGTTTAAAATTTTTAAAATAATGATGGAAATAGTCATTGATTTCCTAAGGTCTAAGTTTACTAAGTTTAGGGGAATGTGTTAATCAATTCATGAGTGAAGATCATAACGGATTTGAGTTTTCATCATTGAGTCAAGTTTAGTGGTGTCTTGTCAAGTTAGTTGTAAGCTCAAGTCACCACATCATCATCATTAAAATTTGGTGTTGTGCTCATCATTTGCGCTACACTTTCATATTTTAATTTGAAACTAATCATTGTAAGAAAAAGAGGCTTGGAATGTGTGGAAGGTGAAAAATGCATGCATTTGACTCTAAAAAATCCATCGAACCAGTTTCTCCTCCTCCTTAGATGTCCTAAATAACCAAAGTAAGTTACTACGATTTGCCTGTAGGGGACCCACTTCGCTTTTTCAAGATGGAGGTTTTCTTGCTACCACGACCATCACCAAGTTCCAATTTATCTTTTCTAGCATAATTCATGTTGTGTGTTGTTGGTTTCATCTTTGACAACCAAGGAGAGCACCTAGAAGAGCTTGCAACCCCCATAACCTCTGAGTCGATGCACTTTCTCGTTGTGCCTGTGTATTGACAAATTCACTACATTTAGAAACAAAAAATTGATGCATATTAGTCTGTGTGTTGAGTTCTTGTAGTTTGAAATTTTTAATACAGGGGATTTCCATTCAAAGTCTGCCATAAACTCTCTTCTAAACCCTAATTTCATACTCGCCGCACTTTCTTGTTGTGTTAAGTTGTTTAGCATTGTATTTTCATTGAGAAACCCCATAACTATATTTTCATTGTAAGTTATGACCACACCAGATAAGAAGAAGAACATAGGAGGAGACATAGTCAGGTTTGAGCCTTAAGATCTTGCCTTGATAAAATTAGATCCAACAATTAGGGTTGCATTCGAGCAGACTAGTTGCATTAGGTTTTGTGAAAAGATACAGGGTTACAATGTTCAACTAACCAAATATTTTTCTTTAAATTTCACTGGGGTAGATGTTAAGGTTGGAGAGTTGAGATTCCCAGTGTCATAGGTTACCATTTCAGCTACTACAGAGATCCCTATGCATGGAGAACAATGGTTGAAGAGCATGCCTTTAGATATAGTTAACTACAAATACTTCCTGAATCTAAGGCACAAAAACAAAGAATATGGAGCTATTGTGTCAAGGGAATATATGCTTGAACCCTATAGCAAACTACTCAAGGTCATCCAGAGATATTTCACTTGTGAAGGAAGATTTGGGAGGGTTTATTAGTATCATTTTAGGTTGTTGATGCATTTCACAGGTAAAATCCCTTTGAGTCTATCTTTCTACTTTTTCAGGAGCATTAGTAAAATGGCATATAAGGTTCAGGGTAAAAATATAAGTAGATCCCAATCTCTTTCATTTTTCTTTAACCAAATTGTTAGTAGTGGAGGAGCTAAAATGGAAAAGTAGTCACGACAAGCATTCTTGGATTCATCCAAATTTACAACTGAGTTTCCAAATATCCCCTGGATTAAAAAGTATACACCTTCATCTATGGCAAAGGATGTTCAATCAGTAGTGGCTACAAAACAATAGTCGCAAGAGGCATCGCAGGAAAACAAAAGGAAGAAAGAAGAAACCTAGACTTGTTGGCTGAGGCAACAAGGATTTGAGTTTGGACAAGAAAATAAGACATTTTTTGTTTTTTTCCTATTTTTTTAAAGTGCACGAGCCTATATAAATCAAATCTTCTTCATTTTTGGGAATTTTTTTTGTAAAAGAGGAAAGTGACACAATATTGCAAAAAATTTGTTGCATTACTATCAAAGTATTAAAATTCGATAGGGGATAAGGCTTTTAGATTTATTCCTTGTATATGGAGGCTTAAAGAGGTTTTTAAGAATGTCAGCATCATAAACAAGATTTTGTTTCCCTCATCTAGAGATCCCATCACTTAGAGGTGAAGAAAGCAACTCTGCAGGGGTACTATCCAGGTTCGCTGATAGCGGAGCAATGTTTGTGGTCTTGAAGTGACTCCATCGAGGTACTATCTAGGCCTGCTGGTAGCGGAGTGTTGTGTGTGGAGCATGATTGTTCAGAGGTCTTTGTTTCAGCCGGATGTATACCCCAGGAAGTTTTGTACACCCCTCCACGCGGGGGGCGCGGGGGGACTTGTCCCCCCCGTGGGGGTCCGGGGGGGCCGATCCCCCCCGGCTGGGGGGTCCGGGGGCCAGAGGTCCCCCGGCGAGAGCTCGGAGGCAGCGCCCCTGAAGCTAAAAACAGATGTAAATTTGCCTTGTAAAAGTATAGTAATTTCTAGTCAATCTGAGTTGTTCATTAGGCGGATGATCTGACGGTAGAACTTATGTTTAGTTTAGGGTTTTTTGCCCTAGAAGGTAACCCCTCTCTTTGTATGAGGGCATTGTATTTTGAGGCCATGATAGATGTGTATTTTGTGTGAGCGGGAAACAGAGAGGTGAGACTGTGAGAGAAGACAGAGGATATTACAGCGGCTTTGCTGTAGGTTGTGTCTCTTCATTTTGCTGGATAATAGAAAGGAAGGACTGGCTGTTCGAGGTGGACGTAGCCCAAAATGGGTGAACCACGTATATCTGTGTCTCTCTTGTTTTGTGTCTTTTCTGTGTTTATATTTCTGCAATATTTTATGTGTTCCATTGCTCCGTAATATATAATTCTCTAACACGGAGGAACACCAGAGATGAAAAATAAGACTCTGAAATTTCTTTTCACGTATATCTATATACTCCTCATCCTCAATCGAAACAATTTAGTTTGACTTGCCTTGGTTAATTGTGCCATCAATGAAGAGAATGGTAGGAACTATATATTTAATGCAAGCTAAGTGAAGAATCTATAGTAACCGATGAAATGAATAATACTTCCTCAAGATTTAGACATGTTTTACATGAGACAAGACCCATTCAGAGAGCTGGCATGTGTTGTAGTTGCTACAACCACCCTCCAAAATTTTCCCTATGCTTTGATTTTATAGCCTTCCCTTTTGTCCACAGGATCTTATCTTTTACTGTCGTCAAGTATTCAAGATTTGATGAAGACATATTCTTTTCATTTGTGCTTGTGTTTTTTTTTCATACTTACCTTATCTTTTTGAGTCACAAGCTAACCTTCTAACTTGACCTTGCAGCAACCCTGGGCTTGCCTCCAGAAACTGCACAATCTTGGAAGGCAAGCCAACCTTGATGATGGAAATTGAACAATCCTTCATGGCAGCTCAACCTTGAGCTTGATAATTGCACAATCATGAATGGCATCCCAACACTAAGCTCAAAAAATGCGCAATCAATTTCTTGAGCTCGGAAACTACGAAATGCACTAAGTCGAGAACTTGCCCAATTCTCTAGAATCACACAATCTTCCTTAGCAGTGTGCATGGAAAGTTTCCCAAAAAAAATAAAAAAGGTAAAAAAGTGAAAAAAAAATCCCTACAAAATATGGATTCATCATTAGTTTCCCGAAGGTGGCACAATCCATCATTTTATAAATTTCCGCCAAGTGTCGCTTTTTCCTTTATTTTAGGCATGTGCGTCATAAACCCTAATCCACCCAAATCTATTTAATTTACACCTCTAGAGCACATTTTTACATTCTATCTTGGAACTATATCATTCCTAAGGAGATCAAGGATCCTTTGGTGGAATTTGTGTCACTTTTTCGTGTGAGTTTTGCTTTTGTCATCTTTTGCCCTTTTTCTATCGCTTTCATCATTTTGCTTATGTGAGTGTTATTTTGATTGTTTCTCTTCATGGTTATTAATGTATTAACTTATAGTAGCTTATAGAAGTGTTGATTCCTTTTTTCATTCACCTTTCATAAGTGTCACTTCAATTTTCTTGTTTGTGCACACTGGTGATTGTCCTTTCGACAACTCTCCTTGCATATTTGTTTTTCCTTCCATTTGTTGAGTTTATGCACTTGATTAACATTGATATATCTATAATTAGTTAGATCCATACTTTAACTTGCATTATCACTTATTGATTTGAATGGGAAAATTATTTTTGTTGTGCTAAATTCCTCTTCAGAATATGTAAATATGCTTAAGAATTCATGAGGTTAATTGTAAGTTTAAACATGAGTTTTTGAGTGTTTTTATGTACAATTTAACAACAACAAATGACTGAACAATAACATATAACAAACATGAACATCACCAAAACAGTATCACAGCAGCACATGATGAAGGAGTTCACTCCACTCGGGCTATGTCTCCTTGGTCCAACTTCCAATGGCTTGACCCTCTCTATTATACTAAAAAATGTGAATACATTTGTTCAAAATTCTCATATAGCTCTAAAATATATTCCAATGGCTCCAGAATGCCAAAAAATGTCTGTGTAGCCTCTTTTTGGTCCTGGATTGGTCAAAAAATGAAGAAGTTATGGCTTCCCCAAGTCTTTCTGCTAATTGCATCACAAATTCCCCAAAATCCGGCACCATCCTACAATCTCACCCAGATTTTCGCTAACTAGGCGCCATTTCTGCCGATTTTAGGGCAAAATTGTTGGGCACTTTAAATGTCCTCTAATTCCTATAATTTGAAATTTGTGGCCATATGGGGACCATGTGCCCAGGGATAAGGCCAACGACCCGACCCTGCCAGTCGGGCCCCTGCACCGCTCTGTTAGTGGTCATGTGGGTGGTGCTTGCCCAAGTGATGACCCTTTCCCTAGAGTGGCATGCACATAAAACATAAATATATGCCACAGACTATAGATTTTAAGAACTTCTACTATGGTGTGTTTGTATGTGGCTTGTCTTGATACTTGGAGATCGTGAGTTTGACCCCTACTGATGTTGCCTGGACCCTTGAGAAAAATTTTGGTGGCCCCCAGGTTGCCACATGGTAGCTTATAGCTCGGCCACGTGACAGCCCATGGTTGGCCACCAACCACCTAATCAAAAATCACTAAATTCACCCAATCCAAAATTTCCATTTGGCATCATGTGATTCACTAGAGAATGTTGATCAATCAACCTTGCCACCTCAGCCTACACAGTCAGCAGTACAAACTAATGACTGGGTTGTCACAATTTTGCAAAAAATTCTCCTGTTTAGGAAAATGAATAGAACATGATTCTGGGAGCATACGACGTCTGTTCAGGATGACGAGCACTACACAGTTGTTCAAGTTCCACACCGATCCGACAACTTTGAATTTTGAGCTAAATTTTGAGAACTTGATCATTCCTCCCCAGTGGAAGCCTTTTGGACCCCAAAATATCACTTTTAATTGTCCAACAAGTGTGGGTACAGTTCCCTCACCTTTCCTCAGTTTGAAGACCTTGTTCTTCTATCAAGAATGGTGTCTTGCTATATAGTTCATCAAGGTATTCAGGAGAAAAATCCTCAATGGAAGGAATTTGGACATTTTCTCCTTGATATTCAATCAAAGGAGGCTCATACAACCTTAAATTCTCAACATTAACAACAACATAAATTTTCATATATGAAGTCAAATCCAACTTGAAGGCATTGTCACCAATCTTTTCTAGAATTCTGAATGGACCATATCTAATTGGTTTTAACGTTTTACCTTCTCCTTGGAGCCTCTCTTTGCTAATGTGAAGCCAAACTTCATCACTAACTTGGAACTTGTGATCTACATGATGCTTGTTGTGCCTTGCTTTGTACTTGCCTTGGCTCTTTTCCAATTGTTCTTGAACTATTTGGTGTACCAATTGGATTTGTTCAATGAAACTTCTTGCTTTGTCTATGTCACTATGACCATCAAAAGAAACATCCTTTCCAAAAATGAAATCCAAAGGAGACTTAGGCAAGTGTCCCAAACATGCTTCAAATGGAGATGTTTGAGTTGAAGAGTGCTTGGCCTGGTTGCAAGCATGTTGAATGTAGTGCAAATGTTCATCCTAAAAATTAGGATGATTGTTGCAATACCCACAAATAAGATGTATCACTTTCTTGTTCACTAGGACCATCTGTTTGTAGATGAAATGTTGTACTCTTTTTCAATTTGGTGTCCATGAATCCCCACAAACTTGACCAAAAATTCCCAACAAAGTGAGAATCTCGATCACTAATAATGGATATGGGCAATCCAAAATGTGCCCATGCATTCTGAAAGAATAACTGAGAATTTTGTTCAACTGTAATTTTATTTTTACATGGCATCAAAATACACATTTTGCTGAACCTATCCACAGCTACATACAGATAATCATGACCTTTTTTTGACAATGGAAGACCTCCTACAAAATCCATAGAAACACTCTCCCATGGTCATGAAGGAACCAAAAGTGGTGTGTGCAATCCTAAATTCCTATTGCTAGGCTTATTGATTGCACATAATAAACATCCTTTAATAAAACATGACACACTTTCAAGCATATGAGGCCAATAACAATCCTTGTGTAGATGTGCCACCGCCTTACTTACACTGAAATGACCAACAATAAGAGAAGTATGTGCCTCTCTTATGATGTTGACTCTTTCTCCCCATGGAATACAAAGCTTACCAAGATGGTACAACAAGTTATCATGAAAATGATAATCCAATTCCTCTACTTGGTTACCTTGACTCAAGCTTGCATAAACATCCTGAAAGTCATTGTCTACTACATATTTCTCAATATAAATTTCATGCAAAACATAATTATGCTTGAGTAAAGTAGTTGCACTAATAATAAGCCTAGAAATAATATTAGCAATTTTATTGTAGATGCCTTTCTTATACCTTATTACCAAGTGGAATTGTTGAAGAAAACCCATCCATCGAAAGTGCCTTGATTGCTGCAACTTACATTGAGATTGCAAGTATTGCAATGGTTGATGATTAGTATTAATGATTGTTTCCTTACCCATTAAGTAGTGTTTCCACTTTTTCACACTTTTCACTAATGCATACAATTCCTTTTCATATGTATGATAATTAATCACTGCACCATTGAAAGTTTCTGAATGAAAACAAATAGGCTTACCATGTTGCATGAGGACTACACCCATGTTGTAGTCACTAGCATTAGTCTATATCTCAAATGACTCCCTCAAGTCTGGAAGTGCAAGTACTGGAGCTGAATTGATCTTTTCCTTCAATGCAGCAAAGGCATTTTTTTGTTTTCCTCCCCACTCAAAAACCTTTTTCACACTAGTCAATGCATGCAAAGGAGCCGCTATAGAAGAAAAATTAGTAATGAATTTCCTCCAGTATTGGGCTGCTCCCAAAAAACTTCTTACCTCAGTAACTGTCTTGGACCTTGGCCAATTCAAAATGACATCAACCTTGGAGGGATCTATTTTCAACTCACCTCCTCCAACAATATGACCCAAGTAAACTAAATAAGTTTTTCCAAACTCATAATTTGACATCTTTAAATACAGTCGTTCTTTCTTTAAGACATCAAGTACTTTTCTCACATGCATGACATGTTCATCACGAAATTTACTGAAATTAAGATGTCATCTAAGTAGACTATAACAAACTCATCAAGAAATGGCCTCAATACATCATTCATCACATGCATGGTATCTGGAGCATTACATAAACCAGAAGGCATAACTAGCCATTCAAAAAAACCTTGTTTTGTTTTGAATGTTGTCTTCCAAATGTCTCCTTCAACAATTCTAATTTGATGGTAGCTTGTCCTTAATTCCAAATTAGTAAAATACTTTTAATCTTTCAATTGATCAATTAAATCATATATTCTAGGCAGTGGGTAATGATTATTTACCGTAATATTGTTCAATGCACGGAAGTCCACACACGTGCCATGTTCCATCCTTATTTGGCACCAAAACAATAGGTGAACCACATGGCGAAGAACTTGGACTGATGATCCCTTTACCCAACCACTCTTGAATTTTCTTTCTAATTTCTTCACTTTCATCACTAACATCATACACATGCCAATGTTAGGAAGAGGACTATCTTGCTACAACTGTATCTCATGTTGGATTCCTCTCTTGGGAGGCAATCCTTTTGGTTCCTGAAACATATCATCATATTGGTTAACAACATAAACCAATTCAGATTTCAATATTGAGTCACAACCTTGAAAATCTTCATTATCAATATCATTTTTGGGTTTGATCATTAGAAGCACAAAATTATTGCTAGAATTCACTAGTATTTTCATTTGCCCCGCATTAACGAGTGAAAGATATAGTTTCTTGCTATGGGCTCTCACAATATATTTTGTTCCACCTTTGAAAAAATGGTATTTGTTTTCATGTCTATGGAAGAAATATTTGTTTCATAGAGATACAAGATGCCCAAAACTATACCACATATGTCTAATGGCACAACATCAAGCTCCACTTCATCTATGAAATTTGCAGTAATGGCGAATTTCAGTTTACACTTTCTAGTTACTTGTAATTGTGCATTGTCGCACACCCATCCTAATGGATATGGTTTATGATGTGGAATGGTTTCCAAGTTCAAAATTTTGACAATGTATTCATAGATAAGTTTGGCTTGAGAGCCATTGTTGAAAAGAGTATCAATTTTTCTATGTTTTGAGATTACACTTATGCGAAAAAGTTCTATCCTCTTCTTTTCATTTGGAGTTTCATTGTGTAAATTTGAAGTACTAGTGCTAGCAATGGATTAATTTCCTTTGGTACCCATGGTTTTAATTTTAGTTTCATCACTCAAATTGGATTCCAAATCCTATTGAGTGGTTGAAGATGTCTTTTGTTTTCCCTTATTGTTGAATTTATTTGGTTTCATCTTCGGATGAAGCTTCCAACAATGAGCTTAATCATGATCTTCTTTGGAACAATGCTTGCATGTTAATTTATCTCCTACCTTATTAATGGATGCATTTTTCTTTCCCTTCCCTTTGAAATCCTTTTCTTTTCCTTTACCCTTAAATGGATTTTTACTACCCTCTTCTAGAGTGTTTTTTCCTCTTGCCTCAAGATGAGTGGCTTGCACTCACACCTAATCTAGATTATTGGGATTAAACATAAGGATAGTATGCCTAAGGTAATTGTGTAAACTCCCTATATAATTCAACAACATGTCTTCTGATTGCAAATCTACACCTAACATTAGATACCTTTTTCTAAATTCTTGGGTGCAATCTTGCACATTTTGACCTTTAAGTTTTCTTAGAAAGTTATACCAATTCATGTTGGCTTTCTACATATATGCTAGAGGGTAAAATTGTCTTTTAATTGCAACAATGAAATCAGACCAATAAATTGAGATCTTACTATGTTTTTTTAATCTCTTTTTATGTCTTTGATTCCCACGATACTAGTGCTGCACCCTCCAGCCTCAAGGAAGCCAGCTAAATCTTTATGTCATCATCTTGAAGGTTTTGAATTTTGCAATAGACTTCCAACTGACGAACCCAATTGTCAATCTTCTTTGCATTCACTTCACCATTATACATGGGCAGTTCAAATTTAACATCAAGTTTTAATAGGGGTGATTTACCAGTTCCTTTTGAGGTATGTTTATGAGTATGAGTAAGGGTTGTATTAGTGGAAGAGGGTGAAGATGCATGTGAAGATGAAGATGAAGAAGATGGTGGAGAGGGTGGAGGTTTACCTCCATTTCCATTACCTCCTCCTCTTTAATAACCTTCTCCTTTTGGAGGCTTGGATATTTCACCCTGCAGTCAAGTATTCCTCTATTCATAGAGGACCTTCACCATTTATGTCATATCAAAGAAATACTTCCTAAAGACCTTCTCATCCTCTGACATGTTTGTAGGCTCCCCTTCATGAGACATGCTCACTAAAGCCTCAACTGCAACTTGAGGAAGAACTGGTCGTGGAGATGTGGCAACCCTGTACTCCTCCTTTACCCAACTTAAGGGCTTTCAACCATCTTCCCTTCTACTCTCTTCAGCTTCAACCTTGTAAGCATGAAATTCACTTGCAAATAGTTAAATACTTCTTACACAAAGAAAACCAAGAGCTCTGATACCAAACTTGATATGAATGGGAAAATTAGTTTTGTTGTGCTAAATTCCTCTTCAAAATATGTAAATGTGCTTAAGGATTCATGAGGCTAATTGCAAGTTTAAACATGAGCTTTTGAGTGTTTTTATGTAAATTTTATGTACAAATTAACAGAAACAAACGATAGAACAACAACATATACCAAACATGAACATCACCAAAATAGTATCACAACACCACATGATGAGTGAGTTCATCCTGCTTGGGCTATGTCTCCTTGGTCTAGCTTCCAATGGCTTAGCCCTCTCTATTATGCTAAAAAATGTGAATACACCAGTTTACAATGCTCAGATAGCTCTAAAACTTGTTCCAAGGGCTACAAAATGCCCAAAAATGCATGTGTAGCCTCTTTCTGCTCCTGATTTGCTCAAAACTTGAAGAATCTATGGATTTCCCACGTCTTTCTGCTAATCGCACCACAAATTCCCCAAAAGCTGACACCATCCTACAATTTCGCCAGGATTTCTGCTAACCGAGTGCCATTTCCGCCGATTTCAGGGCGAAATTTTCAGACACTTTAAATGTCCTCTAATGCTTATAATCTGAAATTTTTGGCCACATGCCTGAGGCTAAGGCCGACAATCTGCCCCCGCCAGTCGGGCCCCCGCACTGCTCTATTAGTGGTCATGTGGGTGGTGCGTGCCCAAGGGTTAGCCCTTTCCCCAGAGTGGTGTGCACATAAAACATAAATATATGCCATAGACTATAGAGGTTAAGAACTTTTGCTATGGCGTGTTGGTATGTGGCTTTTCTTGATACTTGGAGGTGGCGGGTTTGACCCCCACTGCTGCTCCCTGGACCCTTGACCAAAATTTTTGTGGCCCCCGGGCTGCCACATTGCAGCCTTTGGCTGGGCCACATGTTAGCCCGTGGTTGCCCACCAACCACCCAATCAAAAACTTCCAAATGCACCCAATCCAGAACTTCCACTTGGCATCATGTGATTTGCCAGAGAATGTTGATCAGTCAACCTTGCCACCTCATCCTGCACAGTCAGCGCTATGCTAGCATACAAACTGTTGTGTGGGCTATCGCATTTTTGCAAAAATTCGTCTATTTGGGAAAACAAATAGAACATGAATCTAGGAGCATACAGTCTCTGTTTCGTGTGAAATGAGTTGCACTAGATTCAGGATGAGGAGCACTATGCGTTCGTTCAGGTTCCACATTGTTCCGACAACTTTGAATTTTGAGCACCTGATCACTTATATATACTTGTTTCCTAGACCCTCACCGGGTGGATCTGGACTTCACTTGGCCATGCATTGACTCGCCTAGTTGGGCATTGCGCAAGTCCAAGGCTCAAGCTAAGATCTTAACCTTCAAGATTGTGAAATGCATAGTGCAAGCTGGGCCAACTACGCATTGTGCAGTCCCAATGCTCAGTCTTGCCGCCTTGTTCACTGAGACTACGCAATGCGTAGTTTCTCTCTGTCACTGCCCATGATGAACTATGCATTGCACAGTCTCAAGCCTCAGGTTGCATCACTGGTTGTTGATACTACACAATGCACAATTCCCTCAACTATCCTCCATCCCTTGCTCATCATAATTGCAAAATATATCTCATCATTTCATTGGTTTGTTGCTTGACATTTCTTTGAAAGTGGATTTGCAAAATCTAATTTATTCTTGCCATGAGTGCTTTTTCCTTCCCACAGGTATCACAGTTGTTGAAGCACTTCTCTGCAACGGTCACTGTTATCATGGCACCCAAGAGAGTTGCCTCAAGAGATACCATAGAAAGTAGTAATGGGGAAGTAGTTAAGAGTACGCTAGTAAACTTTCCAGTATATTGAGACACTCAATTGTATGTGGAAAAGGAATTATATCTTACATGGTATAAAGTGAACGAATATTTTTCAACAAAGAGCTTCCAATAATATCTAGAGGACCGACAGGTATACATTAATGTCAAAACCAGGGCTACACTAGGTTGCATGCAGATATCCAGCCTTCCCATGTGCATATTTTATCAACTATATTGTTTCAAATATTGACGTGAAGACCATGAATTTGAGTTGTGCCAGTGAACGAAAGCTTGCTAATTTTCTCGAGCCAAAAACACTCATGGATTCATACTTCTATGCCACCAACAACTATGTGGGCATGAAATCTGTTGTTAAAATATGGGTGAAAGAGACATAAAAGTTTTGACAAACACCCACTAATACTTATAATACAAAGTCTCTTAGGAGGGCTTATCAGTATTTTATCATCTTATCTTGCAAAATCTACAGTCAGCAGAGCATGGAGACCTTTCCTCTAGGGTGGGAAATCTTATTGAACCAGGTTGTGAACGAGGGGAAGTCATTCAACTAGGCAGACTTGTTGGATCAACAGTTAAGTATCCATGTAGGTAACACCTTGAATCCTCGCAAGTGCAGGCAAGAGATATTTTACATGTCTGCATATTTACTAGATGCAATCTGTGCACATAATGCATTCCTTGGCATGAACTGGACTTGGACACCTCGAGACCTTACCATGGACATTCATTGCAAAGTGCTCTCGAACTGCAGCCATTGAGGATTTATGGAGAAGCTATCTGACCACTTCCTCATTCCATTATACAAGATGATCTTTCAGTAAGAACCACCTTGCATTCCGTGTGGGGCAATGGAAGCAATATCAAAGATCGCATATTGGTTTACTTCACCAGATGACACCTTCCTTAGAGTGTTTGATTGTAAGAAGTCGCTACATCTTTTGCCAAGGTATGCCACCGACAAGCTTTTCATGCAAGAATTTTCATATAATCTCTCTACAGGGTTATCAATAGCTTTTCACAGGAAGAAGAAAGCACCTTGGCCAAATCTTCCTATGCAAATTGTATTGTACAAGATAAAGAACCTGAAGGTTGTGAATACCGAGGGAAAGGCTATAGACAATTTTTCATTCGGTACTTGAGACTTTAATATGTATGATTCCTGTGATATTTGAAAAGACCACTGCGTAAGAATTCACTTTTAGTGGCTTAGTAGGACATTTCACTGGCAGGAGGAAGATACATGGAAGAATTTCTATAATGCCTCCATGTCCTGTGAGCCCGTCAATTTTTCATGAACTTGACAGGTGACTCCATAGAAGGAAGCTACTCTGGAAGTAGTGCCAGCAAAAGGGAGAAAACATGTTCAATATAAGAGAAAGAGAAAGGTTTCTTACAGTTCAAGGGGAGAACGAAGCTGCAAGATGAAAGTGGATCTAGATATTATGAAAGCAGCTTTAGTAATAGAGGAAAAGTGGAAACATATGATGTAGAGAGAAGAATGGAGTAAGAGGTAAGAACAAAGGAGATTGGAGGAAGAAAAGTAGAAGAAAGAACAAGAAAATAATAAGTAGGAAGAAGAAGAAAGGAAAAGTGTAATAGCAGAAGAAACAGCATGGAAACAAGTTGAAGAGAAATAATAGAACTAGGAACCAGTCATAGGAGGAGAGAAGACATGTGCAGCACTAGGAGCTTGCTCAACAGGTTGAACATTTGATAGATATCATAGACATGGAGGAGGAACCGAAGCCACAAAATCAAAATGTCAACCTGATGCTAAACACACAACAGGTCATCATTCATTTTCCACCACCTTCAGCAACAGAGTTAGCTTGATGCGAGGAAGGATAAGTTGTTCCTCTTGATGACGATCCAGTTATGGACATGTACAATTTTTCCTACAATCAACTTCAAAAGAAGATTGTACAAGTGCGTCAGAAGCATTTTTTGGATGACCTTGTATCTCCTGCTTTTATCAGAAAAAGGATGATCGTGGTTGACACCAGGAAGAATCCCAATTCCATTTCCACAACCAACTTGTCCTTCACATATGCAACAAAGTCAAACACGAAGTTTTCGACAACCGAGAATAAGGAATTGGAAAATAACTTGCATGTTTCTAGGAAAGATGTTGAACAGCTCCACACAACAGCTTAGAATCCAACTTCCACATAGGTTGATGTGGAGGAAATGAAGGCAACGATACTTAATGAAGTATAGACACTTGGAGAGACCATGTTGAATTTCTATGAGGAGCTTGTTAGTATGCATAAGGAATTTTTCCATGTGCATGGCTTGCAACAACAGTGTAAATACTTTTTCAAAGAACTCAAGAATATGCAAGTTTCAATCACTTCCGTTCATGAATGGTCAATGCGATACAAAAGGGCACTGCTTGACTTGGGCAAGAAAATGAAGTAACAGACAGATTTGGAGAAAAAAACGAGTGTGAATGTTGATCCCAAAAAAAAAAAAAAAATCATCATTCATTGGTAACATTCAAGCCTCGTATGCACAGTTGTACAACAATCTAGATTTCTTGGTGAAGTCCCACAGGATCCTATCAGTTGGCTCACTCACTGAATCCAAACTTAGGAACTAGGTTAGGAAGGATATAGATGAGTACTTGGAACTTAGATAGATTACCACCAAGGAAAATTTGGAGGTGAACAGGAAAAACATGTAGAAATACATCGATGGTCTTGTCCAAATTTTGGGGATGTCATCGAACAATACCAAGCTTGGAACTGATACATGACCGAGAGACATCAATTAGAAGTTGATGAGCATGAGTTTCCCCAAACTCAAGCATGATAGTGTTTTGTCTTGTTAGGATTCCTAGTTGGCTCTACCCTATTTTGTCTTGTATGGGTATGAGTGTAAATTGTAATATTATTTTGTAATTGGTTTGTAAGTGGAATTCCAAGTGTCTATATTAGAATGTGAAGGGTCATGACGTAATTTAATGAGTTATTTTGTAAAGAAGTTGAAGATTCATGAGATAATTTTAAAGTCACAGAGGGGAGTTGAAGAGTCACCCCCTGTCATTATAAATAGAACCTCATAACTCATGTAAAGAGATTTTGCTAGCCAAGCTTTTGGCTAGGCTTGGGCTTAGATTCGGGATTTTGGGATTGTGTGAGGGCCTTGGCTTCTCTGTAGTGTAGAGGAAGTATATTTATTTGGAGGAGAAGGTGACATTGACTTCACGTTCCACTATTGGGGCTTGTGGTCTATCAATGGTGTATGTATGTTTGGAACTTTCACTTAATAAAAAGCTCAGAGCCAACATGTTTTGATGCATATGTTGTGAATATAGTAGGACTATGCTTGTTATGTTTGCAATGTATGTTATTTAACTTATGCTTATGGTTATGAACTATTTCATTTTCATTGGTATGAATATTATTGAATGTGTGTTGTTGTATTAATTCTTCAATGTTAACTTGTGAACTATTTCACATATTATCTTGTGAAGTCATTTATACGCCTGTGTTCCTTTCAAGCTGCGTACTATTATGAGATTTTAAGGGGCTCACTTATTTTCCCTTCCGTGTGGTAGAACCTTCATGCATCACACTTGAATCTCTGCAAGATGTTATGCTATTCAACAACCCCCCCATTTATTTATATATAATCTCTTAGGAAATTATTATATAAATAATGGGGACCCTTGAAATTTTAAAGCATAGAAAAATAAAACATTTTAGTGTTTTAAAAGGACAAATTTGAGTTTATTTGAATAATAAATCCAAATTTCATTGGCCCAAACAACTCAAGTTGGTTGGCCTTAAACAAATCCAAACATTATTGCACTTTGCAAGTCCTAATGAGAAACTCCCCATTTTATCCTTTTGAAATGATGCAATGCGATAAAGTATATTGCAATCACATATCCCAATGTGTATAGGCCCAGAGAAAAAAAAACATACTTAAGCTTTAAAAGCCTTAAGTAGTGTTAAATATCCACTTTATATTGAAGCTTACCCACATCTCAAAACTTATAACGAGCGTGATTTAAAAAAGACACGAGTACCACTCTGATTGTGATATGCGATAAACCTTCCGGGCCTAATATAACAGTTAACACAACCCTATAAATATGTCACATCTAGATGAATCACAAATTGGCAAAAGGCAGTTCGCTCCATTCACTTCCGATCTGCTGACTATGATAAAGCTCTTTATTAAAGAACAACTTTAATAAAATCATAAGAAAGTATAAAACAAAGGAAAGTGTGTTAAAAGATAATAGTAAGTCATCGGTCGGGCTCGCTCCACCGCCACATGATTCCTTGTGATTTCACAATCACAAAAGGCTTTTGGTAATTCCTATTTCCCTCTACTCCAAGCTCTCAATTGCGATATTACGATCATTGCATCACGGACTTCCGATACCCAAACCATCGATATAATGGTATGACAATCGCACATCGGAAAAACACATTGAGATATGTTTACAATTACCATTTGAAAGGTTTTTGCAATACGATCTATTAATGGAATAATAAATTATAACGTGAAGCCATGATTTCGGTTATTAAAGCCTTGTAACAATATTTATGATTTAAAGCCCCAAGGTGATTTGATGGTCTGTATGTATATATTTCTGATTTTTTCACATTTAAACTATATTCACCATCATTTCAAAACCTTGTATGTCCAATTCTCTAGAATTTCAAACGTGTCATTCTCCATTCCTCTGTGTTTCCAATTGCAGGCTAATCCTAAAAATAAGCAGTGTAAAATAATGACCAAAGCAAATAAAGGAAGGAAAACCATGGTAGCTTTGCAACCCACACCTACTATTTCTGAAGTAATAAATATGCCCTCTCTTTTCTCGGACACTACATGCACAATAAATAGTGGATCATCCTCATGGGAATCTATGTAAAAATTTCTTAAAAGTGAAGGACCCAAGGTAATTCAGAGAGTGGTAACAGCGAATGCTACTTCATCTTCTGAAGACTCCAACTATGAAGTCGCCAGCTCTTTTCTTCACATGATCGTTGCTCGACCCAATGAAGTTTCCAGCTCTTTTCTTCACATGATCGTTGCTCGACCCAATGAAGTCCCCAGATCTTTTGTTCACATGATCGTTGCTCGACCCAAGATCCTTCCTTATATCAATATGGTGAAATGGATAATTGATAACATCAATATCATCGATAGGACATTCTTGACTTCAAGAAAAACAGACATCGGGTCTTTTATAGCTCAAGATTTGAAGAAAATGTATCATGTACCTGACCCACAGAAGGTATATGGAAAACATTTCCTCGAACAATTTGCAAGTGAGAATAAGGTGGAATCAGATCCAAGTAGACAATGGAGATCCTACCAAACAAACACAAACATGAAAATTTGGGTATGTACTCTTTATCTTCTCTCACCTCTCCCTATTGTTATGTCACAACTATGATGTGTAGGCTATTCGTATACCCTAATACAACTAAATTCTTAGTCGAATAGGTTCCTCTTATTGAGGCAGCATCAAATTCTTATATAATGGATTGGGGCACTATCCTTTCAAATAATATTGCTTCCTAAATCCGAGAATACAGACAAAATCAGTATGTTACTACCAAAGTAGTTCCACCATTCTTTATGAGCGCATATATCATGGATGCAGTCTGTTTCAATTCAGATTTCCCAATCATGGGATGGAAATGGACCATTCAAGACGTCATTCCTATCCATGCATATCATAAAATACTGTGGGAGTATAATTTCGACGCCCATTTTTATAATATTTCCCAAGCATTCATTCTGCCAATACACCAAGCCGTTTTTGATAAAAGAACCCCAAGGCTGTCTGAAGAGGCCAAAATTGATTTCATGCCTATAGGAAGGTGGTTTGGTGAAGAATTATTTACCTATGATAGATTCTATGGAATTCTGGAAACTCCTCATGTTCTCCCATTATATATCCCTAATAAACTACTGGCTAGGGAGATTGCCTATCAAACTATAGGGGTTGGATTGATAAAAATCCTAAAGGAAGCTAAGAAATATTTGTGGCCTTCATTCCCTATCCAATGTGGTGTATATGCTCTACATGATTTCAAGCGTGATTCACTTGAAATTGATAACATAAATGTTTAAATCTTGCTACTATGTTTGGCAGTTTGATCCAAACAAAGTAGCACAAAAAGTTACTGCTCAAGTAAAAATAAGGTAATTTAGTTATGAAGATGATGACTATGATGACCTATTTGAGTATGCCGAGATATTTTCATAAACACAACACCTGGATACATTGAAAATTAATCTAAAAAAGCTAGCGTAATTCAAATAATACAGCGAAAAAAGACTGTAGAACATCCATTTGGATCTATTGAGGATTTCTCAACTGATTTCCCAAGAAGAGCAGAATTCAGGACAAAATTCAGAACAATACTCAGAGTAGGTTTCTAAAGATATTGAAGTGGAAGATAAATACATAGAAATCCATACTGATAAAACACCCTTCAATAATGAACTGGATGAACCTGGAAACAGTTTGGTTAACAATTAAAAGGAAAACAAGGGGAAAAGAACACTGAGTTGGATAAAACAATCAGCACACCCCAGAACACTGGACAAAGCTCATTTACTGATAGGGCTTTTGATAAAGCTTTCAGTACATATGAAATTGAAATCATCTTGGCATTCGCTTCATCCGAAATTGTCCTTAAAGTGGAAGAAATCCCTCCTCTTGACATCTTTTACAGTCCCAAAGATTGGGTTGTGGTGAAAAGACATAGGAAAAGGAGAAGAATGGAGCAATCATCAGCAATCATTCCTGGTGATATACCAATGGACATAGTGTGGAAGGATACACAAACTGATCCTTAAGAGAATTTAACAAAATTTTCACAGTTTACAGGTGCTTATGCATCTACCACGATTGATAAAGCAACAAAAGTTTTAAAACTTATCAGGGAAAAGGAAGAAAGGATTCAATAGTTGGAACAACAGTTGTTAGAGGAAAAACAAAGTATTGATCAATAAGTGAAGACACAATTGTCTCAACTCCAACAGAGCTTTGATCAATTAAAGCTCCAACATCAGGCAAAGATTAGTACTAAGAATACTCAAATCCGACAACTCCAATTTTCACTTGATCAGCTGAAAGAAAATCCTAAAGTGGAAGAATTTATAAAGGAAGCATTGGAGCTAAACACTCTATTATCACAACAAAAAGTAATATTCTTTCAGAAGTTATCAATCATCAATCCACTATGTGTCAAAAGTGATTCACTGATGTATTAATCATCCAATTTGAGGGTGACTTTCAATGACATTGATTATAAAATATCAGGATTTATAACATGGCAGGATAGACTAGAAAGAAAAGCAACATACCTTCCTAGAATAGAGGAGTCTCACAAGGAAATCCTCTTTACTGATTGGGACTTTCAGTTAAAACAGGCAGATTGAGAAGTCTCCAGGGAAAATTATGTTGCCGAGAACATCATTGAAACTATCAATGATAGCCTGCATAATTCCAACCTGATTTAAGAATGCCCATCTGGTAATCTTCCTGATATTAAAGTTCTGGAAAGACAATGGCAAGAAATTTCAAAAGGAAAGGAAGAAGCAATTAAAAAGTTGACAAAACGTGACTGGGAGATGTATTGGAAATATCTTGTGAAGCCACACAGTCAGTGGCTAATGATCTCCTGCCTTACTGACTCATCCACTCATATGCTTCTTGCACTTTCAAATGTAGTGTGCACTTGATAGCTACACATGAGGACAGGTCATCCCCCTGAAGTTAAGACAATGTTAAATATTTACGAGCTCAAGCATTGAATGGAAGAATATAACAGTTACATTCATGAGCTTGTCATTTCAACATCTTCTATTTTTGTCTTATTGTCTCTTATTTTAAGGAGAGTTGTTTCAACCTCCTCAACACTTTTTATGTATTTTTCTATTTTTACATTTTTTTAATTTTTTTTTTTGTATAAACCCTTTCGTGTGTACAAAGAAAGGGTCCCCAATTTTTATAATGAAAGGATTTGAAAGTTTGCACTTTTGTACTTTCAAGCTTATCTTAGTAGAATGACCGGATCAGGGTCCTGAAGTTTTGTAGAGAAGGCTTTGAGAGCTTGCGCTTTTGTATTCTTGAACCATATTAATGAGAAAGGTTGGACTAGAACTATTCCTTTCATGAGCAAAGTAACATACATCGGGTAATTTTATCATTATATTTATGTCTTGTTTAAGAATTGATAGTCATTCCTCTTTATATTGTTTATTATAAGTATTTTTTCTAACGCAGTTTTGCATTAATTCATTTCTAAACATGCTAGAATTGTCATCTTTAATACATATATAAGTGATTTGTTAAGTTATTCGATTGCAATATGAGTTTCATCAATTATTTTTACTAACTATTTAATCAAAATAATTATCTTAAATACTTTTCATTTCTGCAAGTGTTTGATTAATATTTATTATCATGCACTAAGGACAATTATTTTAGAATGCGTAAACATAAGTCACCTCGGGTAATAGATAGATTAATACATGTATTTTAGTTTATAATCACTTCCATTTATCACCTAGATTCAGTTATAAGCACTCTACATCCATTCTATCACATTTTATTGGGAAACTGGTCCCATTATATCCAGTCGGAGCCACTATTCCAAATGGAAAAGGGATGGTATTCAAGTCCCCAACCAAGTGGTTATCCCCAATGTTGTTGCAGCGATTTTCGAGGCATCAACACAAGGTCACACACTTGTTCTCACCAAATTCACTATACATCACTCTATGTGTTTTCACATCCAAGGCACATAATTAAAACCCACTGCATTGACAATCAGGTTGTATTTCGGATGGGACTCCTACATCAAATGGTGTGAGGTCTGATTTGGACTTCATATCGGGGAGATCCCATGAATGTCGGTGGGTTCAATACCGTCAACAGATACTTATCTGTAGGCCTGTGGTAATTGTTTCTAAATGAAAAAACCAAAGTTTAAGCAAGAAGAGCACCCTCTTAGCCTAGTAATTTGCAACCAGAAGGTTAGACACAAGTGTGAAATGCAAGAAATAATAACTTGTATATAAGTGGGGTTTAGTTCTTGCAATTTTTTTATTATTCCCCAACAAAAATCTTATTGTAAATTAATTTGGCATTGAAATCCAACAAGCAAAAATCCTAATCTAATGCAAAAAGGTAAAAGAAATTTGAAGAATTTGAATAATTTTATATTTCTTCTTCTTGGTATTTTTACATGTTCCTTGGAATCTCGCCCTTTACTAGAGTGTGAAGTAGATATCCCTCTAGGTCACTATGTTTGGTTTATGTCTAGGGAGTGGGGTTTTTCCTTTTGGAATTCACCCCCACTTTAGCTTAATTCACCCTACAATATCTGATTCTCCTTAGGATTAACCCTATGATGTGACATCTCCAACCTTTTCTCTATGTGCAGCAAGATATGAAGCCCTTGAGATAATAAAGCCTTCTTTCAAAGTGGTTTAAAACCCTCATATTGATTTACTTGCAAAACCAAAACAAATAAGTGGGGAACCCTAGTTGTTTTCTTCCACATAATGCATTAGCTCCTCAAAGACAGAGAACATTAGTTTAAGGATAAATTTACTAATTAGAAAAAATAAAGTAAATTAAAAAAATTAATACTCAATGGTGATAGCAAAAAGAAGAATATTAACAATATCCAATCCATAATTATATAAAAGAAAAAATGTTTGCAAAATGGATGAGCTATTTTTATTCAATAGTGCTTGTCTTAAGTGAACAACAATTATTTACAAATTAGAAGAGCCTAGCCTTTCTAGAAAAAATTATAACTAGTTAATGGATAGCTAACGCCTAGTTTAACTCTTCCTCAATAAAATATTTATTGATCCTCCACAAGTTAGAGACTTTGTAAATTAATTCATAAATAATTACAATATAATTTTCCATTCACCCACTAGGGGGCTGACTTTGAAAATTTTCTACAATTTAGTTCAAAATTTCCTTTGCTTATGGTCAATTGCTCAACTAATTGGTCCACCGAGTCTCCAACGACTATTTACACTCTCTAATAGCTAGTTGACTTCACCAACAACTATTTTTATTGTACATTTTCCATTTATAGTTCGAATTAGCCACATGGAAGCCAGATCTCCAACATTCTTGACTTCCTTACAATTATGGCATTCAATTATGTTGAAACTATCCTAGATTTGAATTGGGTATCTCTTAAAATCTTTATATCTTGCCCAAAATTTCCACATCATCACCTTCTGCCACGCCATCATGCCCTGCTAGAGCTATAATACCCTTGGGAATTTGGAGAAATTGATACATGGGTTTTGTTCCTCTTGTTGTATTAATGAATTTTGACATATTATAATATCCTTAATAATTATAATATTTTAAGTTTTCTATCTCAAATCGACTAGAAGGTTTCCAATTGCACTATTCTTGGTGACCTGTTAAACTATTTATTCTACCCATGCTCTTCATTATTTGTTGTGTCATGATAATGGAACTAGTTGGTGACTCCAAAATGTCGATCATAATTATCACATATATGGATCTTCCTTTCTCAATACACAACTTCAATCACATAAACTTAAAACCTATGACATATTATACATCAAACTCTATCAAGTTTTCCCCTTGATAAGCTTCTTGAAAACATGTCCTGCCACATTATCATGCCCAGGTGGATGATCTCTAATTCCCTTCAGGATTTTCAAAATCAGACACATTAATTTTGTTTCTCTCATTGAGCAGACCACTTTTGACATCTTGCATGTGACAAACAACCCAATGCTCTACCTAAAAATTCCACTAGAAGTTATTCATGTATGTTAACCAAGTTTTACCAAATTATAACTAGCCACTAGACGCTCAAATTGGGAAAATTCCATGTGGCATGGAATCCTCTCATCATGCTCTATAATATAAGAGTAGGTTTAGTTTTCAACAATTTTGACCATTTTGCATTGGAAAATTTGAACTACCTTGGGGAACGTGAAAGTTGTCACAAGAGACTATTATGTTGTGAGAGCCATCAAGAGTAATATTGCACCAATACCATTGTCACCTATAGACTCTATAGACACTAACAATGTGGAATGACATAGACGCACCTTGATGCAAGCTAGAATAGCCCATAGACTGGTGATCACTACTACAAAATGTGGGCTCCCATAAAACCATGGGTCCTCATGAGAAGCCTATCAAGTGTTGAAAAGCATATTTTATATGATTTTGGTGAAAACACCCTCAAATATCATAGGGCATGTGAGATTATGGGATAGAGCTTGGTGTTTTATTCCCTTGGTTTTATGTTTCTAAATATACACAAAATAGTAGTGTGCATAAAAAGGAAAGGGAAAATATATGCATAAAATAAACTTAAAGCAGAAATTATTTAATATAAACATTATTCAGCTGAAACAAATTGCATAATAGAAGGTGTAAAAAAAATGATAAATTTTAGTAGATTTATAATTATACTTCGTTAACCATAAGACCACTTGAGTACAATAAAAAGTGGGAAAATTAGGCTCACAATTTCAACAATATATACTAGTAATTTTCCTCATAAAGTTCAAAAAGTTAAACATAAAATTTTTGGAGATGTGTGCCAAATAAGATAAATAATCAAATGTTGATTTTCATTAAAAAGTGTATGAGTACAACAACCTATAATGGGATATTCCTACAAAAATCTGGACCAAAATCTATTCTAGAAGCCTAAGATGCTATAACCTCATACACAGATACCTGGGTGCTAGAAAAAACAAGATAAAGTGGTTGGAAATACTTGTACCTCTTTGATAAGATTGTATCAACAACTAATTATGTAGAAAGTGCACCAATTATCACTGATAGAACAACATGAACAAATCAATATATGAATGATGTGCTTGCTTCTTTCTTGTCACTCCTCAAATGATTTTATTGTCAATCAAACTAGGTAAGGTCGTGTACACAAGAAAGTAATGTATTAGGGAAATTAAAACTTATAACTTAAGCCTACCTCTCCTTACTCTCCTTTTTCATGCCCTCCTTCTATTCCCTCTAGTTGATTTTGTATCTTCCTTGGATAATTGGGGAGAATAATTCTTTTGTAATTAATCCTCTTTTTATTAAGTTAAACTCTCTATTTTTTATTTCAGAAAAGGGTCATCTAGGAGTGTTAAATAATTATTTATATTAGTGGGTGGGGTCTCTCATAGTGTTTACTTCTATTATTTCATTGTGAAACCTTGTGACTCCCATGAAATAAAATATGCATAAATATGACATCATAAAGTAACATCACCATCAAGCATCTCATAAAACCATCCATGTAGAACATCTTATCTCATCAAACAACCATGTGGAATAACACGTATTTCTCCCACAAGTAGTAATGACATAAAAACTATAACATCATAAAAAACATAATGTTGTCTAAAAAGTATAATATGTGCTATAAATTGAAATGTGTGCAATAAGGTCGGACATAATCATAATGATAAAACATAAATAAATAGCTTATGACAGCTCTAGGTGCATGCTAGAACCAATAATGTGCCTCTTTCCTTGACTCCTTTACTCCCCTTATATCTCCAGGTGCATGTCTTGAAAAGAGATTTCTCTCTTTCCCTCCCATCTGCTCTTGATGTGCTGGTATATGAGTGTGTTGGAGTGGCCTTAGGGGGGGAAGTTCATGTACATAAGAGACGTAATTTCTCTATGACAATGTGAGAAGAGGGGTTAAGGGGCTGATGGACATGAGATTACATGGCTTGTGATAGAGATGAGGGTAACTGAGGTGCAACAATCAATGGAGAAATTGAATGATGTGAGGCAGAAGTCTAGTGAGAAAAACTTGATGTGAGCCTAGTGGTATTGAGATCCCAACCATTGTGTTGTATAGTTTTGACTGCAAAAAGTGTGGTTTTGGAGTCTCCATGATACGGGTGAGGTGGAGGTGAGTTTTGAGAGGCATGAGGAGTAGGAGGAGGATGACCTCCTAACTATAATTTCCAAGTCTATGTTAACTGATTAAACTCTTTAGAGTTTGTGTCAAAATGTACAGAGAATCTGATTCGTTTATTTCTATTCTCTCTCCATGTCACATTATTTCTTTTGCCTTGACCTATTTGGTTTCCCTGAGACCCTCTACTAAAGAAACTCATTTTATGTTGTAATTGGCACACCAAAATTTTCTAGAAAGAGAGATTAAAAGGTATTCCAACTAGTGATGTTCCCAATGGGTAGATTGAGACAATGTGAATGCCTTATTTTTAAATATGTGTGAAAATAAATGAAATATGATATATTATTTCTATAAATTCATTAATAGAATGGTTAGGATAATTTTGTTAATACAATCTTGAATATTTATAGAGATACCTAGGTCAAATTTGGAAAGTATCCCATAAAGGTGTTTAGACAAATTATGAGCTATACTAGGGACAACGACTAATTTCCTGGAAAACCAAGGATAATTTATATCTCACATGTTATCATTTAAGTCAAAACTTCCTTCTAAGGCTATTGGATTTGATCCTACATTTTCATGATCGAATTTGTATTGTCTATCATTATCCTCCTCGCCATATCATTCTTCTTCAAAATGGACTATGTGGGATGAAGGGATATGATTAAGAGGGTAGAGGATTTAATATAAGGATAGATATACTAGATATTTTACATCATGTTTCATGACCTAACATTTGGGATCTCAATGAGACTCTTCTCCTAGTTTGATGAGGGAGTAGAGGAGTGATGTGTAATATACCAAGTTCCCTAGAATATTGGTGTGTAACTCACCCAAAAATGTTTTATTCGTGAATTCAGACTCAAACTCGATTTTGTTTTCTTGTTGATATCACTAAACATCGTGGCTATCAAAATATTCCGTAAAATGTGCAATAGTTTCAACCATCCTAATGCTAGAGGAATTGTTGATGGGAATAAATGCATCACCAAGCAATTTAAGGGATTCAACCTAAAAGAGATGCCCAATTAGAATCTCCACTATTTGGGGTAGTTGAATACTCTAGATTATATCACCTGAAAACTAGTTTCAATGGGATTTAACGATATGAAGGGACGTGACATCACCGAAAAATTCCCTAAGCATATCCTATGAAGTACAAAATAGAGGAACTGTAATTTTAGTAAGCACGATTAGTCCACACTTACTAAAGCACAGTTCAAGCACTAATATATAAATAAATAAATAAAAAGAAAGCATCAATTCAACAAGAGGATTAGTCAAAATCCATTGACTGACAATGTATAGATATATATTAATTATAGAAAAGAAAACATAAATTTGATTCTGATGGAAATAATGAAAATAACGTTATACATACCTACTAAAGAAAAATGCAAGTTTTCTAACATGTGAAGGAATATGTGTGTGTACAAAATAGTCCATTAGCATAAAGATTCTTACTACATGAATTCACTGAATTTATAGTTCATAATATTCCTTATGCGGAACTCAAGGAGTAATGTTAATTAAAAATAACAAGATAGATAGATATATTCTATGCCTTGCAAAAGAAATTAGTACCTACATAATAGTCCAAGGAACATTCAAATCCCTTAAAAAATAAATTAGTCTTATTCAACTAAGAAATAGAAGAGACTAAGTTATCTAAACTATGAAATAAAACCATTCTATTCTGAGAATAATCTAAGATATAGATGGAATTTCTCAACAAAATCATGGCTTGAAAATTGACTTCTTAGGATCAAGAATGGAGCAAAAATAGTCCTTACAATAGACTTAATCTTCATTGAATGCAAAATTTCCAAAACCCTTATCCTTGTGATGCAACCCATATTTATAGCATTGAAAAATATCCCCCTTGTCATGAGTTAGAGGGTGGTTTAATCATGAAACTGAATTTGGTTCTTCAATATGACATGTAACTATTAAGAACCATCTTATCTAGTTGAATGAAAGTGACACAATCGTGATGCGCATGATGGCTACATGGTGCTCCTTGCTCCTATTGAATAGTTATATTTCTTAGGCATGACAAAGACACATCTAGTATATCATTGGTTCACATTCATTACGCTTTGAGCAATGAGCTCTAATTCTTGATTTGTGGCCTTGTTGAAGCACATCCATCAATGAATCTTCCACAATTGATCTTGATATCCCCATCTATGATTTTTCCTTTCAATCACTTTCTTTTCCCCCTCTTTATTTTTCCTTCCCTAATTCAAATTTCCACTTTAGCTTCCTTCTTCCCAATTTCTTTTTCTTTTCAAGTGGACCACTTGAGTGTCTTTGCATTTAAACATGATGAAAAATCATCATATTTTAATATTTACATGGAATTTTATAGTAGGGGCATGCAAAAGAAAGTTTTGCAACTAACCCATGGTTCCACCTCTAGATAAATCATGTAATTAATGAGTGCTTAGAATCCTTGAGACATGGTGAACATTACTTTCCTCTCTTTTGCAATTGGCTTTTGGAAACGCTTAAAGTAAAATGCACTCATAGTTGTTTTCTAAGTGCATGTTCTGTTCCCTATGAAAGATATTTTGAACCCATCATCAACTAACTTCTCCTTAAAACATTGTCTTTAACTTAAGTGTGAGGTGCAAACTCGCTCATGAATTTCCAAAAAATAGTATAAAAAAAACTCATTGTGGGCCATAAGTCAATACTCAGTTTCCATGTGAAGTAAATACTTGATATCAAACATATTTAATTAACAATTGAAGTAATATATATATATTAAATAAAATAAATATTTCAATGTCCACTTTAATTAAAATGATTTTATACCATCTTCTTTTTCCATGTAACAAAACATCCCACTATCATCCAACCCTCCAGCCTGTAAGCAACGGTAATATATTCTTTAGGGATCAAGGCCATACAACAAGAAGGCTTAAATCCATTACAACAATATACACAATATGAGTTCCATATGTCACTTGTGAGAATTGAACTTGGGTGGGGAGGATAGCAATCAGTGAAAGTGCTATAATTGAATTTATTGGGTAGTTTCATGTCTTAATGGATAAAACTATTTCTTCAACAAGCTTTTGACAACATGCTTAGTTTGTGGTTAGTTCTACTATTCAATTATGAAATATTTGATGATATGGATCCCAATATGACCACAGATTCCCACTCATGTTGAGACTATAAAATAAATGCACATTGCTTAAACCATTACAACTAAAATAACCTCTAGTTATCTCACCCAACTTCTTTTTTCCCGGTTTCTTGATGGAATCCTTACCCAACAAGTCTATAGGAAAAATAATCATATTGACTAATGCCTTCATGTCCATTCTCATCATTACCCAATTAGAAAATATATCATTTTTAAAACTTTAGTTACTCGAGCCATCTGAATTTTGAATATTCAGTTCCATGAGAAAGAAAAATGCCACCCTCTAAAGGCCCTTTGTGGCCGATGGTTACCCCATCTCTCAATTCAATAAATCCTTCTACTCAACTGACTATTCCAAATCTAAAAACTCACCTTCCTCTTCTTTGCCCCTAACTTGTGTTTCTCTTCCTTACATTCAAGTAACTATCAATAACATCTCTAAAATTTTGACAAAAGGTAATATTAAGACTCTTTTAGTGCCTTAAAACCCTTAAACAATTATTTAGAACTACTAAGGATGAATCTAACCTTTAGGCTAGACTTGGGAGTTTACCAAATTTCCCAATGTAGCAAATTATATTATCCCAAATTGAAAAATCATTTAAAACTTGTCTCAAAGAGAATATAGTTGACATAGTTCACAATCACATCTCTAATTCAACTATAACCAAGCACTCCCACAATTAAAAGAACCTCATTTTCTTTAACCAAATCAAAATTATTTCCTCAACACCTTATCACACCTCTAACACCATTTAAAAAACATTAGAAATTGAAAAACTTGCTAATAATTTTAATCATGAAGATGGCTACAAGCTTAATTAATTGTGGCAACATACTATACATTGTCTTAGTCATTGAACCTTGTCTCCCTCTTTATGTTCCTTTTTTATTTCTCTCTTATTTTTGGACACTATGGATATTCTTCCTTTCATTTTTTTTTTCTTTCTTCGAAATTTAAAAACATTTTACCCTTAACTTTATCACTTTTTACCTTTCCCTCTCTATTACAATTTTCATGCCATAATTAAAAATATTTTCTTAATTCTCACTTTTTCACGTCTACATTAATTAGATTTTATAATGATTCTTAGATTTCTTTAATCTCACTTCATCATAGTATTCTTAATTTATTATTATTTCACAATTGCTTCTGGTTTTCCCCTCTTATTTCACAACATTCACCCTTTGATCTTTACGAAAAAATGTTTTAACCTTTACACTCTTTTATGTTACTTCATTTTTTTTAATATACATTGGTGGATTTTCCACTCAAAACGTTAGACATTTATAAATATTTTACACAACTTGTCTCTAATTGTTCAAGCAACGTAATGAAAAACTATAAAAACCTACACACTTAGAAACTTTAAAAGTGTTAATGATGAGCTTTTCATCTCTTATTTCATGCTAATAAAAACTAAAACTTTATGATTTTTCTTCCTCCATCCAATTATTCCTCTTTCTCGTCATCATAACAAAGGAAAGAAGTTTCTACACCAATATTTGTATATCTTCCATATTTTACTTCATTCCCTTGAAGTAGTTTTGAAATTCATGTTCATCCTTCTCATGGTCCTTTTAAAAATCCAACATATTCGAACTTGGGGTTTCTTTGTATTTTGGTACTTTCTAAAGGAATTTAGAGTGATTCTCTCCTATGTGAAAATTACTTATTAGTCTATGTCATACACAAACCTCGATACCACAAATGTCATAGTCATAGCTAAATAGAACTTTACACTATGATAATAAATTGATTTGTGTCATAATAATTTTTGAAACAAACATGTAAATTCTTGCTTTATGTAGAATTTGTGTGGGTTTTCCTATATTTCGCCTTCTTTAAAGAACCATAAGAAGACAACAACATGATCACAAACATGTTTTCACCTTGAATACTTCGAATTTTAACTATATAACCCTGTAGAGAGTAACTCCATGCCTATTAAAAGTTCTTAGATTGAAGAGGCTTTACAGATAGAGGAGGTTCATGTAGCCTTAAGTAGCATATGAGTTTTAATATGGAGGATTCCATTAAGGGGAGGGGTGATTATGAAGTATCCCACCTCTCTCCTACTGAGCAAATCTTTTTAGCTTGCCCACAATTTATTTCATAAGTCGTTTCCATCTCCATTGTTAAGGAATACACCCTCACAATATTCTCCTTACATGGGTCTTTTAAGGGACATTGATGTCATAGGGTATCAATTCCTTTGTGGTAGCTTACATACATAATAAGGATAGGGAGGGAAACACTCCATCCCTTATGAAATATTGATTTTTGTTTTTTAAGAATGGCATAAGCACATATATTGAAAATTAGTTGATCTTGAAACAAAACAATTGATATGGGTGATTTTGAGTAGATTTATTAGTGATTACACAGTCATTAACTCCACTTTTAACGATCATCAATGTGCTTGCCAAATATCATCATTCATTCAATTTTCTCTTTGTTCAAATATGAAGAATAAAATCTTTTGTGAAAAGGGAATGAGAATAGATCAATGAAATTTAAAACAAATTAATTACATAATTTTAATTACTCATTGCGAGACTTAAATCCTCCCCTAGGAAAAAACGTTAGGGGAGGAGAGATCATATTTTCTTGCTACATATTAGTACAAATGGACACCAAATAGTTTCATTGTTTTCATGAAATTTA
This sequence comes from Pinus taeda, assembly GCA_000404065.3. Taxonomy (NCBI): domain Eukaryota; kingdom Viridiplantae; phylum Streptophyta; class Pinopsida; order Pinales; family Pinaceae; genus Pinus; species Pinus taeda. The sequence continues at coordinate 2,543 of APFE030870190.1, read as the reverse complement.
AAACAAATTAATTACATAATTTTATTTACTCATTGCGAGACTCAAATCCTCCCCTAGGAAAAAAAGTTGGGGGAGGAGAGATCATATTTTCTTGCTACATATTAGTACAAATGGACACCAAATAGGTTCATTGTTTTCATATCACGTAATGAGTTAATGAATTGGATTAGATAATTATATTGTTTTTCATCTATATTGAAGCTTTTAGAGTGGGAAAAGTTGAGGAATCAACTCACCGAGCATTTTTATTAGTGGGATAAATTTTGGAAAATTGGGGTTTGAAATCTTTCAAGAGCAATTTAAGGCATAAAAAAAACATTTTTTGTTGGTGGTGGGGTGGGGGGGAATTGTCACTTAAGTATGCACATTTTTTATGTTATTCTACACGTAGATACCTTTCTAATGACACAAGAATCACCTCAATCAAATTCCGTATACAAAATTTATGCCACTCAAATTTTGACCTTCCTATTTTGACCACCATAATTCAAGAGGATGCCAAGTTAGCCCCCATTATTCATGGAAAAGGAGCTAGCCACATAATCATGATGAAGAAGAGTCTAAATATTCCATATTTCAACTCTATTTGAGAATTGAATAAGTGAAACTTAACCACTAGTAGGCTATCAAGTTGTGTTATAACCAGACCACTAAGAGCAAAAGGGTTTCATCCTATTCGAGTGCATTTTGTTCCATAGATGAACAAAGTAGCTGAGTTTGGATAGGGAGAGAGAAAGCCATAGGTTTTATGCATTGTAGTATCCCATGGGTCGTATTCTTCATTTCTTTGTACTTGCATCCATTCCCATTCAAAGAAAGAGAGCAAACCAACCTCAACTTCTAGCTTGGTTTTCTCCCAAAAGGGTTTCCCAAGATATATCTTGGTTTTTTTTTTTTGGTCAGTTTTATATCACATTTCTCTATTTTCATTATACATTATATGTTTCATGTATAAACATAACACATTGATTGACAAATCCATAATATAAAGAGAAATTAACCCTCTTAGTGTAGATTTGGGATCTTAGGCATAATTCCATCAAAACTATTGTGACAAAATGTCCATTGGAATATCCGTGGTAGTTTACGGATTATATAGGTTTCATAGTAGGCTTCTTAGGGTATATTTTGCGGAATTGCAAGGGATCTATATTTGTGACGCCAAAAGTAAAAAAACCCCAGTCATGACTAACATATATGTGAATAACCCTCATGATCCCACAAAGGAGAGGTTTGCATGACTGGAAGCACAAATCACAGTTATAAATCATAATGTGAGCCTCCTTATGGAAGGTCTAGTCAGTAAGCTCTGTTGAGATATGTAACTAGTTTCGGTCTTCATAATGAAATATGTAATCATGATTTTATGCATTTTATGTAATGAGAAAGATAAATTTATTATTTTTATTCTTGAGGCATGGGTTTCATGCTCAAGGAAATTTATTATATAAGTCAAGCTCCCATGGAGAGCTCCTAGGGCTTGTCATTGAGTCTACAAGTCAAGAAAATTATTGTCATTTGAGCATGTTGCATATTGTAAAAAGAAATTTTATTTGAGCCAAAAGGCCCTCCAAGACCTTGTCATGATGTAATATTCAAGTCGGTCTACACTCATGGACAAGTAATCCTAAAAGGAGAAATTCAAACCAATGAGAAGCCTATATAAAGGAGACATTGACCTCACTTGGAGGACACACTTCATACACTCAAGTTCGATCACAATAAAGAAAAGGAGTGTGAATAAGAAGAGGACAAAGGAGGAAGAGAAAGTCAAGTTTTTGGGATTGTCTCTGGGCTAATGATCTCCACACGTGTGAATAAATTAAGGCTCCTATTGTAGCAGATGAATTCGTGTTACATAAGTGAAGTTAGGTCATCAAGATGAGTTATTTGAAAGTCAAATTCTCTAGGAGAGATAATCCACCCAAGCAAAGAAGAGAGCAAGAATACACCAACATTTCTCACACTTGCAAGGGTTAGGGTTTCTGCAGAAGAATTTTCTAGACAGGTCAAAAGTTCAAAAGAATCTGTTGGGCAGGTCAAAGTTGCAGAAGAATCTATTGGGAATCTCAAAGTTGCAGAAGAATCTGTTGGGTAGTTGAAGTTGCAGAAGAATCTGTTGGGGAAGTCAAAATTACAAAAGAAGCTGTTGGAAGTCAGTTTTTGTAGAAGTTGTTGGAAGCAAGGTTTGACTTCGCCTTGGAGGACCTTGGTCAAGGGTCAAAGATCTTGGAATTTATCAATTGAAGGTCTATAAGAAGAGAAATAATTCTAGTGGGGTTTCCTCTCAAGTTGGAGAGGTTTTGGCCCTGGCTGATTGCCTATATCTTGTGTTCGTTGAATTATTGTTCTTTATGGTTTGATAGTTGTTTAATAAATTGTTAAATAGACATGGACAGCGAGAACATATGAGAAAGATAAAGCATGCGATACCATTTTATTAACAATTTGATATACATTTATAGTACATTTGGTGACCATTGGGATTCACATCCCAAGGTCTCTTGGACTGCTTTGTCCATTCGGCTTCCACGCTAACCCTT
>APFE030870188.1:30632-43484 GCA_000404065.3 Pinus taeda | reverse complement strand
GAAAGCCCAGTGCAGAGGGTGCGATGCATATCACCTTCCCAGTGAACAAGGTGCGATGCATACTGAATTTCTCCTCTGTATGGTGCGATGGTCAGGAATGGACAAATGGCAGGGGCAAAATGCGAGGTGGAAGATCATGGAATCTTCCAGAAGCTTCCCCTCTGACACTTGCCTCTCTATTTTCGACCAGGGATGAGTAAGAGATCATCATTCTCCAAGTGGAAGCAGGAACTATCAAAGAAAGGACACTAATCAAGATCCCAGAAGATGACTCACCTCTCTGTTATCATCTATATATGGATCCCTCATCACAGAGATCCAGAGGTTGGAATTTTGTATCTCATAGAGAAGTGTTGTTGGTTTTCTGGTGTACATTCATAGTGTTTGGTGATCTAAGCTTTGCTTGAGGTGAAGAAGGGCTTTCTAGTTGGAGGATGATGATGGGTCAGAACATATGGTTGTAATCCTCTTGCTACTTTTCATCTTAATAAAGCTATTCACATTTTCCTCCATATTCTTGTGTACTTGTTTATATATGCATTTGTATGGTTAACACACATCTGGTCCTGTGTTATTTATGAATATAGATCTTTGTTCTTCGATAGTAGTATGTTGCTGTGATTCCACAGGTGTTCTTTGAAGTTGGGTAGACGAAGAAGAAGCAGCGAAACTCTATCAGGAAGGAGAGGAAATCAAACGCAAGACTAAGGTTGGTCCCCTTGGCTCCCCTCTTGTCTATTTTCATAAAGGAAAACGAAAGTAGACTTTACTTGTTTGTTTCTAAGATAGCTACCAGTCTTAGTGGGAATAGCAGCATCCGAGTGGACACTATTCCCGGTAATACTCCTAACGTATCACCTTCTTTTGCAACCATTCATATGATTTCATCGAACACTATTTCTTTTGATGATCCTTGGATCGTACCTTCCGATTCTGAGGTGGACTCATTTGGTGATGCAAAGCCCTTGAGTCCCTTTGAAGTTGCATATCAGGTGGTACAGTCATTTTCTAACTCTTGCTCAACCGAAATATATCCAATGAATGTGGTCCATGGAAAGTCACTTTCAATCTCAACCTCAGATTTAACAACTTTTACTGATCCTGTTCATACGGATGAGTAGATTCGTGAACTTTTGTCTGTTGATGATTTACCATGAGAAGATCTTCATCATCGTTTCATTTTTACCTGAGCTTGATCATTTTGAAAATGATTTCTCATCTATTTTTACCACTAATTATGTCAAGGAACCACAGAATCCACTGCGACATCCTGATTCTGAGTTGAATTTGGGAAATATTTCTCGAACAATTCCTATTGACATTTCAATGAAACCCAGAATTATTGAAAACATTCATATAGGTGCTTCCTGTACGGACGAGGAAATCCAAAATTATAAAGCCTTATTTCAATAATTCCACAATGTGTTTGCCTGGTCATATAAAGAAATTCCAGGAATCAATCCATCAATTGTTGTCCATGAAATAAAAACTTACCTAGATGCTAAACCTGTCTGACAACATTTGCGTCAGATACTTCCAAGAAATGTTGTTGCTACTATTGAAGCTGAAGTTGAGAAATTACTTCGATCAGGTTTCATTTATCCAATTCCCTTAACGGATTGGGTATCGAATATTGCTCCTGTTAACAAAAAGCAAGGAACGATAAGAATATGTATTGATTATAGGGATATTAATCGAGCTTGTCCTAAAGACAAATATCCAACCCCCTATATCGATCAAATTATTGATGATTGTGTCGGCAGTGAAATTTTCTCCATTATGGATGGATTTTCCGGTTACAATCAAATTAACATACTCCCTGCTGATCAACCTAAAACAGCTTTCATTTTTCCATGGGGGAAATTTTCTTATTGCAAGTTACCTTTTGGATTGAATAACACTAGAGAAACTTTTCAAAGAGCTATGTCTTGTGCATTTCATGACATCAAGCACATTGTGCAGCCTTATCTCGATGATTTACCTGCTCATTCATTACGTAGAGCCGATCATCTCACTCATTTACGAGCCATCTTTATGAGATGTAGGCATTATCGAATTAGGTTGAATCCACACAAATGTGTTTTCTGTATAGAAATGGGTCGTTTATTAGGATTTGATGTCTCAAAAGCTGAAATTCGTGTCGATCTCTCGAAGGTTGAAGCTATTGTCAAATTACCTCCACCTTCAACTCTTTGTCAACTCCAAAGTTTGCAAGGGAAAGCAAACTTTTTACGTCAATTCATTCCTAACTATGTCGAGATAATGAAAGGTTTTACCAGGTTGTTGAAATAGAATACTCTGTTCTTTTGGGATGAGATAGCTAACAAATATTTTGATGCACTTAAACACGCGTTGACCCATGCACCGTTATTGCATCCTCCCAACTACAACTAGGACTACTTTTTGTATCTTGTCGCTTCTCATTCCACCATTGGAATGGTTTTAGTTCAGGAAGATGAATTCAACAATGAACATGTGATTTACTATCTTAGTCAAACTCTGAATCTGACTTAGCTTAAATATTCACATGTGGATAAATTGGCCTTGGCAGCTGTTCAAGCTGTCCAAAGATTTCGTCACTACATCTTATTACGCAAAACCACAGTAATTTCTAACTGTAACCCTATGACATATATTTTGACTAAACAATTGCTAGGGGGCAAGTATTCCAAATGGATAGTTATCCTGTAGGAATTTGACTTGGAATTTGAGAAATCCAAGGCAAAGAAATATTTGGTTTTTACGGAACTGATGTGTGATTTCCCGCATACTGATACTGAAATTGTGGAAGAAGAACCCATTGTGGATGAATCCTTGTTTCTTATCAGTATTCTTGATCTATGGTATGGATATATAATTGTCTATCTCCAAACCCAATCTTTTCGGCCTGAAATCTCACGATCTCAGCGAAGGAAAATATGTTTCCAATCCCAACAGTACAATATTATTGGAGATACACTCTATCATCGTGGAGTGGATTCCGTTTTCCGCCATTGTCTAACTCATCAAGAATTGAAAAGGTTCTGAATGACTGTCACTCTGGAGCGTGTGGCGGTCATATGTCTGGATATGCCACAGCCTAAAAGATATTGTGTGCTGGCTATTTCTGGCCATCCTTATTTAAATATTGTATCAATGCAGTCTGGAAATGCCACAATTGCCAAATTTTTGATCGAAAGATGTGTGCTCCACCTGCTCCTCTCCACCCTATAATTGTCGTTGGTCCTTTCGCAAAGTGGGGTATCGACTTTATTACATGTAACCCTCACTCGGCTGGGGGGCATGTGTATATCATCCTTGCGGTATATTATTTTACCAAGTGGGCTGAGGCAATGCCTACATTTTCGGCAGATGGCAAAATTGCTGCAATTTTCATTTTCAATCATATAATTGCTAGATTCGGTGTTCCTCAAGCAATTATTACTGATCATGGGAGTCATTTTCGAAACATCATGATGACTGAACTAACAGATCAACTTGGCCTGTGTCACAATAGCTCTACTCCATATTACCCACAAACCAATGGTCTGGTTGAAGCAATCAATAAAGTTCTAGTCACTATGATCCAATGAATAATTGGTATTCATCGGTCAAATTGGCATAACATGTTATTTTCAGCGCTTTGGACATACCGAACCTCAGTCAAAACATCAACTACTTTCACTCCTTTTCAACTAGTTTACGGGTTAGAAGCAGTGTTACCCATTGAATGCGAAATTCTGTCATTGCAAATAGCCATAGAATTACTCTCAGCCACTTCCAAAGAGGAAAAACGTTTTTTGTACTTAGCGCAGCTAGATGAGAATCGACAAGATGCTTCAATAGCAATCGAGACTCATGCAAAACAGATAAAATCTCAGTATGATCGTAATGTTACACCTTGTAATTTTTCAAAGGGAGATATAGTTTTATTATACTATCAAGCAAATGATAAGCTAGGGGCTGGAAAATTCATACCCATGTGGCATGGTCCTTTTGTTGTTAAGCGAAAGTTGGCCAAAGGGGCCTATGAATTAGTAGATTTTGACGGTGTCTCTTTAGGTAGACCCATAAATGGGCTTTATCGGAAAAGATATTATGCTTAGAGTTTGGTGTGGAGATTCTTGTTAGAATAGTTTCTTTCTAGTTGGTGTGTTTTAGATTAGAAAGTGTGCCTAGTTTAGAGAGTGTTTTATCATTATTCCTGCTTATCTTGATTTTACTATTGATATTGCAAATGTCGACGTATTCTCAAACATACATTGGTTTTGCTAATGGTGCTTGTCGTAGTACACGGAACATTTCTTCCACAGCTTGGGTTATCTATTCACCCTCTGACGAGTTAGTATCTATGCATGGAGTAAGCCTCGGTCAAACAACAAATAAAATTGCAAAGTATAGTGCAATGATTGAGTTATTATCTGAATCCATCTCATTTGGGATTCGGAGTTTGATTGTTAGGTTAGATTTGGAACTCGTTGTATTACAACTTAATAAGGTTTATGCCATTAGAAATCTAGTGTTATTAAGATTATTTTTGAGAGTTCGTCTCTTGGAACTTGAATTTGACTACATTGAATATCAACATATTCCAAGATATTTAAATACATTAGCAGATGCAGTTGCTTCTCGAATGTTAAATAGACATTTGCAATAATCAAGACAGTAAATTTAAGAACATTCCATAAACATGTTATACAAGATAGCCAGTAATATTGATATATCATAGCATAGAAGTGTGTCAAATATACATCGTCATCGATCATAGGTTGAAAACACCTTATGATTGGCAAAAATGATAGCACAAAAAGATATAAAATGTCATATGAAGTCTACAAGGGCAATCATCCTATCCCTGATGATCATCACAATAAGAAACCACTGCTCAGGCCACCCTACAAAGGAACCTCCTAAAAGGTCCTGGGACCCCAATCACATAGCATTGTAGCCTAAAAGGAATATCATCTATACTAGTCTTTGGGATATCTACTATCAAACGCTCTAGATGATACTCCAATTCAACCAGGGTGTCTGCTGATTGGTCCTGTGGGGCTGGTGCCATGGCAACAAGGTGTCTTCTCTCATAGAGTGGGAGAGCGGCTGGTCGCCGTGGACCCACATCTGCATTTAAAACTTTTTACTATTATTTTTGGACGATTTAAAAACAAAACAAAAAAAAAAATAGTTTACAAATTTAGAAAATGTTGAAAGTGATTCTACCCAAATCATCCCATTGCTCCCCTGGTGGAAGAGACATGTCTGGATCACCATGATAATCCATCCCAGCATATGGAAAGTCCTGTATCATGAAAATTTGGTTCTCTAACCAACAAAACTACTCAGCTGGAAATCGGACAACCTCTGTACCCTCCTCAGGATGACGGCCATGACTGCAACCCAGCGCATAAGCTTGGGATCTCAGGGAAGTCTAGCCTCAACGGAAAGATGTTGTGGGATCAACATAGAGACCCTCTCTAGGCCAAAGCTCACAACTAAGAAACCATATCCAAAGTTCTTTAGTTGTCTATTCTTTGCCCTAGTCAATTAGCCTTTAACATTCGCCAACACGGCATCGCACCAGTTGAAGATGGTGCCTCGGAAGTAGTCTACTGCCACACGCATTTGGGAACTGGTAGCTAGATGCAATGTTACGCTCTTGCATATTTTAGTGACAGTAAATGCAATCACTTTAAGTTCAGGACGGGAGATAGTCTTAATATCTATCCATTCGTCCGCAGTTTGGACATTGCAAAACTCTAGTCGGAGAATAGCGACAGACTGGCCACCTGGCCTAGTCCCGAAAAGAGATAATACTTCACCTCTATTCGGCAAACCAATTAGGAAATAAATGTACTCTGGCTCGATTTCGAGCCAGTGGCCACCAATTATGAAACACTTGTCCTGTTTGCTCCACCTGTCAACCAACCATTGCAGAAAGTCTACCTGAGCCCTCATGCTGGGTATGGACCAGAATTTCAATAGTCCACATGCTCTTAATGCCTGTATTGAAGGTGGATGAATTAATGGCTTGATCCACATCTTCATGCTCCCTTTCCCGCCAAACGAGCATTTTTGTATATCTACATTGCAAAAAAGGTGGATTAGAATATTGTAATTTCAAAATTTTTAGGCAGAAATGGAAAACATTAGGGTTTTAAATCGTCTTTCACGGGGTCCGCACCCACTAGATAGGGACAATGCATAGTTTCACACTATTCCTTAAGAGCAGGTGTGGTACCTCGACTTTTTCCTGTATACGAAAAAGCTGGGGTTCACAAGGGCCACATGCTGCACCTGCAGACCCCCCACGAGTGATTTTTTAACCAAATTTTTCCCTAAAAAATCAATTTTAAAGCCTTAAAATGAAAATGAAATGGTTGAAATGCAAGATAGGAATGATGTGGATTACCTGGAGAGGACGGTTCTTGATTCCAATGGGCGGATTTTGCGCAATCTTCACAGGAAGTTTCTTACCAAAAGCTCTTACTTTTCACTTTGAAGTCAAACGGTAAAAATGAATTACAAAAGCCCTTTTTATAAGCTTTTTTGAATAAATGAATTTTTAATTTTTTTATTTTTCACTTTAAAAAGGTCACTTTTGATGCATTTTTATTTATTTTAAATAGATATGAGTAATGTTTTGAGTTTTTGTGTAGAATATTGGGTTTTCAGGGACAATTAATCATTTTCAATGAAGAGCATACTTTTTCACTTTTTCGTACTCTTTCAAAATTTACGAAAAAGTGAAACATAGGAGTCCTCTTTAAGCTCTTTTCTGACTCGTAAAACATGAAAATATTGTCAAGTTTTTTCTTTTTAAACTCATTAAAATGTAATTAAAAGGACGGTCCACTTACAGCTCTTTTCTGATCGTATAAACATCAAAAGATTGCTGGAATTTTGTCATATCAAGTTCGATATTGGTAATAAAAAGTGTTTTCGGTCACTTTGTTACTTTTTCAGATTGAAGGCACTAATTATGAAAGTACTCCTTGATCATAATGATCAAGCGATTCTCTCAAGTATCATTTTATACTTTTTTGGGATTGGGAGACATAAATTTATGAAAAAGGACAACCATGGATTTTTCTTAAGTTTTTCTTCTGGCTCCCTAAAATTGAAAAACACCGAGTTTCTCCTATGCTGGACTCGTTAAAATTTAACAGTAAAGGACCTGCTCAATTTCAAACAAGAACGGACCACTCCTTCTTAGGGTTTGAATTTTAAACTAAGTTGGACTCATCCGAAGGATTAGTTTATAATCAAGCAAATGTTATCCTCCTCAAGCTTGTCAAAAATAAAGAGGTACTTGCCAGAAATGGTGGGGGAAAAGAGAGAAAAATGAACCTGTTTGTTATACTTTGTGTTTAGAAAAGTAGTTAACCACTCTTGAACACGACACATTTTGTTCACTTGGGTTGGGAAATCCTTTGCCTAACAGTTAATCAAACCATATTGAAAGTCTTCAGCCAGTTTCTAGGTATTAGCTTTGGGTAAATTGTCGCCAAACCATCTGTAGTGTCGTTATGTGTTCAAGAGGTCAGTTCAAATAAACCATTCATTTGCAAAATATCTGTAATCCATCTTGACCATCCCTGAGTTAGTCCTTGCCAAATACATTTATTAAAAACTTGATCTATGATTTCATGTCCTATGATGGATCGCTTTCTATTGACTCCAACTCATTATCTAGAAAGATGATCTAGAAATCGTCAGTACCTTGGAATCTACATGCCTCAATGGTAGGTTTCTCGCCTTTGACGACAGGTTGCATCATTTACCTTCGATCAAAGGATTCTATGACATGTTCGACATTGACTCATTTATTCACATTGAATGGATTATACTGAGTACTTTGAGGGCCATTGACATTACTGGTTGTTTCTCTCACACTTGTTAATAGTTTATATCATTGACCGGTAATTAAGTGGTTTCTACCATGTTTGACTTCGACACATTCATTCACATCGATAGAATCGTACTAGTTCAGGAAGCAAAAATCAAGACCCTGGATCTAGTTTCCACCATCCAGGCTGTGAGGAATTTTGTTATTTGTTATACAGTGGACTATTCATAAACAGATGGTTGCACCCATACTGTGTCTACATATGTCTATACTTGTGATGTATTACAAAATCATTCATGTATCAGAGAAATTTAGATAGTTTTCTAGTGAGTTTTGATCTGAGTATGGGAATGCTTACCTCAGCAATGATATGATCACACACACACACACACACACACACACACACATATATATATTGCATTGAATGTTTTTACAGGTTCTGACCAGGGTATCGACAAGAAGATCATTGAAATGATAAAGTACTTCACTCTTCTTCAATGACAAAACCATCCTCATCTATTACAAACTTCGCACTTTAGGGGGCAATCTGTTGCACAAAAATTGTCACCATGACTTTCTGCAATCAATATGAGTCTATCACCACTCATACTTACCTCCTTTGCAAGTCTTAAACCTCATTTCTTCATATCAAGCTTTGAAAATAAGAGAAAGACCCTAAAAATCTCTAAAATTCTGTTTTCGCACTTTCTCTTACCATTACCTGTAGTACTGCACCCATTTCTCATGTCCCCTGTGCACCTGACCACTTTGTCTCTGTGTTGATGGGTACGAACGCTTGTAAAAGTTAAAAAGGCGGAAGTACATTCTTAAAGACACACTTTGAATCATTTCTGGAAGCTTTTAGAGGGAATCTTGCGCTGGCAAGTTCACTCCTTAAGAGTTCGTGCATCCCATTCCTTAAGGAGCTAACCCCTTGATGTGAGGAGGTTATCCCCTTGAAGGAGGACTCTATCCCTTTAATGGTAGACCTCTAACCTCCTTCCTTTGCACTATAAAATGAAGCTTTGGGTTGGTTACTAGGGAGGTTGAAAGCTGAATATCTTTTAGGGTAAATGTTGTTGGAACTTAGTCTTCCTAATTGAGCTTTTGAGAGGAGATATTACATACCTTTTGATCTCATTTGGGAGAGAGTGAGGCTTGTCAAAGTAGAGGAGATTCCTATTTGGACCCTGGGAAGAGCTTGTACAGCATCAAGGCACCAAGGTTGTAAAGTTCTTCCTTTTCAAAGTTAATAAAATCAAGTTTTTTTTTCTCAATAAACTATGTTTTATGGTTTATTTCATAAACTCCTTGATCACTATGATGAACATTATTTATTATATTAGCTATGCAGGTGTTCTTTGATGTGTGCTTGTTTGTGATTGCACGTTATTAAAAGGAAACTCTTTGAATCTGTTGGAGCAAGGCTGCCACAAACTAGCATTGGGCTTAAGGTAGGGTCTAAAACACCTCTTTGTTTTTATTAATAGATCGTAATATGTTTAGAGAAAAGTATATTTGCTTGTCTTGCTTGTTGCTAGATATCAGTTGATACTAGGGAGATCGTCTTGTCCGCAAGAATGATTTATCCGCTTAACAATCACCTAAGCCAACATCCATAAAACTTCACTTTGCTTCCATAAATACTTTCTTTTCTTTTTGAATATCCAAAACATGAACTTTCTCAATAGTCTTTCTGACCCATGGACTTTCAAATTATTTCTTTTCATCCCTTTTATCACTATTAGTCCTAGGTCCACTTCTAGTGACAATACTAATTCGAGGTTCGTTAGTCCTCCTTTAAAAAATCATCATTTGAATATTATGTGTCATATTTTGATTCCTTTTTCCTTGCATCTTCACCATAAGTATAGGACACTCTTAAATTACATGGTCAAAGGATTTACAATACTTACATGGCATTCTGGGATTCTGGCAGTCTCTCACAAAATGACCTGGCTAGCCACAGTTATAGCAAATGATTTGTACATGTCCTTAACCAGCTCCACCACCTCAACATCTTCCTTGGTAAGCTCCTCGAGCATCGCATTGTCCATTGTCCTGATGTACATGCTCTTCTGCATTAGCACCACACTCCCTCATTAGTTTGTAAGACCAACAATTATTCTCATCGTGTCCTACTGATTTACAGAATTTGCAATATAGATTCCTTAGAGTCTGTACATATTTCTATAACAAGCATCAGTATTCCAATGATGTTTTCCTCTAGTCTTACATATTTCGCACCATAGGTTGGATCTTATATTCAAGGGTTTCAGTGCCCCACCATCCATGTAACTTCTAAATATAGGGCACTGTTATTTAGAATGGCCCTTTGATCTACACTTTGTACACCATACTTCTTGTCTAACTTCTTTACTTTTCATGATGTCTTGTATCTATAGGGTTAGGTTTTCCAACTGATTTTGAATCTGTTGCATCCCTGCATTAATATCTGCTATAGGATAAGCTTCCAATTTCATCACAACCTCTAGAGCTTCCACTTGACTTCCTATCTTTTGTTGCATCAATGGAAATTTGATATGCGGTAGTAGTGTAGCTATAAACCATTCTTGATGTTGTTTTGAATATATGTTGAAGCTTACTTGATCCAATAACACCTTAAATCTATGATCAGACTCCCAAACAGACTTAGTAGATTTCTGTTTGATCTCTTTCAACTCGGTGATGCACTGTGACTTAGACTTTGCCTTGTTAAAATCTTTTATCAATGCTCTTTTAATATCTGCAAATGTTCTATTCTGATTATTTTAATACTTCATATACCATGTTAATGATCTATCTCAGAACATCGTAACAAGCTATTCTTTCTTTATATTATCATTATTTTTCTGCTTCGATGTCCATACATCTTCACATAAAAACCAAAACTATTTTGGATCCTCCAATCCAATTCCTTTGAAAACGAGTAGCTTAACATTTTCATCCATACTTATTCTTGGAGGGAGAGGAGGAGGGGGAGGAGTAAGGGGAGGGATATGGGGTGTAGGAGGGGTGGAGGCAGCCAGAGGGGTACAGTGGGAGGGGGAAAGCCAAAAACAGCCTGCCTATTATTGGATTTTGGCTTTTGCAAACTCTTAGGTTGGGAGGATGAATATTGTGAAGTTACGTGGGGGTTATTAGGGTGGATTTCTTCTCTTTCACTTTCAGATTCACTTAAAATAGGACTATAATCAGTCTCTGCAAAGGTCTTCAGGTCTTGTCCATGAGATTTTTTTTGGTATCTACTCTATATCTATTTCCACTTCGCGCTACTCCAATCTCAGACTCATATTTATTCTTTGTTCTTCCAAACATACATAAACTAGCAATCTAATTTCATCTGTAAAACTCCCTTTTCACACAAAAGCATCTTAATCCAAAGTTTCATATATTTTAAATACTTACCTCATGGACCTTTTAAGAATCATTGTTCCGCTTTGCTATAGGACACGGTTGAGTCTACAACGAACTTAGTAATGAATCCTCCCCGGATACTATCAATCTAGAAATTGACAGCCCTTGAAATCCTATTGTCAGTGCTCTTGAGTTGTTGTATCAGTTCATGAATCCACACCATAGGTTCTTCACCTTTAAAATAGTTCTTCCTTTCGGTCAAGCTCAATATCCAATCATACAATTCAACAGGAAATGAAGCGAAGAAAATATCGTATTGATATGTAAAAATATACTTTTGTAACCAAGCTTTGGATGTTAGACGGGGCTTTTTTTCTTCTTGATCCATAAATTCTCGTTATTTCAAGTCTATCTAGTCTTGAATATCCTTCTTCGATAGGTACCATGTCCACATATCCTTCAAATAGATCCTGCTCCCATGAACGAAACCATTTGTTGGTACGATTTTGGCTGACGCAAGTTTGATCTATACTGCACACCAACAAAACCCTCAATCATTAGCACTTTCGGCAATGACCTAAAAGTAGATCACAGTCTCACCCAAAGTGACTATGGTAGGATGCAAAACCAGGTTTCTACAGCCTGGAAGGACTAGGAGATATGGTATTATTATGTTATCTTATTCTTAGCTTTTATAAATTACTTCGCCACATTATCTTCATAACTTAAACATGCATATAAGACCATAAACCATCATTGTGCTGAAGTAAAATGAAACTGTAATAATTGCTACTCTATAACAGATAATAAGCAAATATACACGACAAAACACTAATGTATCATGTTTCGCCCTAGTGTAGGGCTACGTCCACAAGAACTATTGTTAATATAATCAATATTTCGAAACTAAACAGTTCTTGGCCTGTGCATTAAGTTATAATTTGCCCGCATACTCAGCTGTAGACTCAGGCCCCTACGCACTCAGTTCCAGAGCCTTGCCTTCTCTACCAAATTACATATCACAATAATTTACACATAACATTGATCTAGATCGATTGATGATTCTTTTCTTATTATTTTACCCTATATATAATATTACATTGAATGGTGTTATACGGGAATAGTGTCCACACGGATGCTGCTATTCCCACTAAGATGGGTGGCTATCTTAGAAACAAACAATCAAAATCTACTATTGATTCCCTTTATGAAAATAGATGAGAGGAGAACCAAGAGGGCCAACCTGAGCCTTGCGCTCGATTTCCTCCCTTTTTTGATAGATTTTGCCACTTGCTCTTTGTCTGCTCAGCTTCAAAAGGACCTGTAGAATCAGATCAACATACTACTATGCAAGAAACAAGGATCTAAGTTCATAAATAATGCAGGATCAGATGTACATTAACCATATACAAGCATATATAAACAATTACACCAGAATATGGAAGGAAACAAGAATAGCTTTATTGAGATAAAAAGTAGCAAGATGATTACAACCATGAGCTCTGACCCAGCATCATCCTCCAGCTAAGAAGCCCTTCTTCACCTCAAGCAAAGAAAAATCACCTAACACTGTGAATGTACACCAGAATACGAACAACACTTCTCTATAAGTTACAAAATTCCAGCCTCTGGATCTCTGTGATGAGGGATGCATATATAGATGATTACAG